>JAOTBA010018193.1:0-10235 GCA_025629845.1 Erythroxylum squamatum
GGGGTATTTTGAGGATATCTTGAGCTATACAATTCCAATTGAGGTGATTCTTGCTTCAAAATGAACTAGAGACTCAAAGTTACAATTTATATGAAGAAGTCAACTTATGATTTTGAGGTTTTATTAGTGTACGCTCACCAGTTACTATGAGTACATATGCAACAATGTGGTTACATTAATGAATAATGTGATTGAGTACATATGAGATCTATATTTGGTTATGGTATAAGAGGTAATTTATGATCTCTATAGTTAAAATCATGACATGAATCAGAGTAAATGAATATGCCTCTTATTTCATTGAGTTTTATTATAAGGATATTTTGATCACGTAAAGTGTGACAGAAATTGAAATTATTGAAATATTATGAATAGCCAAAATTGTTCGTATTAAGGTGTTAAGAATGGCTGAAACAACATTGATGACGATAACAGTTGATTGATAAAGATTGCATGAACAATCAAAGAAGAATTTTATTGAATTAGGTTAAGCAGATCAGATAGTTTATATTAAGGAGATATAAATTTGATTTTGATGAATGTGTTGCCAACACAGGAAGTTGAGTTTGCAAATAAATTGAAATATGTGGAGAAATTAGTATGAATGAGCAACATTAGAATAAATCAATGTGAAATATGAGGAAACCTAAACAATGGAGAAAATCATTTTAGCCTTCTCCCGGCTGCCTGTTTGAGGCCACGAGATCCTGAGAATTTGGACTCGTTTTGTTCACGGTGTAAAATTCAATTTCTCCGTTTCATTTCACGGAACTCTCAAGCCATTTTTTGTGCATTGCATTTGTGAATTGTCAAGTTGATGCATACATGATTTGTATTATTGTGAATTGGTTAAGAACTATGCTTTTCTTGAATTCATTAAGAATTTTCTATGACAAATGAATAATTTCAATGGTTTTGATTGTTATTGATTATAAACTGTTACCCACGAGCTTTTAACCTCACCCCTACTCTCCTTCCCCTATTCAAGTGATGAGCAAGAGATCGAGTGAAAGAGAGCTAAGGCATCTCTCCGATTAGGCATACTTTGTATTTTAAGTCAGACTTTGTAAACATGAGGCTTTAGTCACACTTCAAGTATTAATTGTTCAAGTATCTTTTGTATTTTGGGATTTTGAGATATTGATGTATTGTGGCTCAGAGAGCCCATCGAATCTTTGTAAAACGCTTATTTCTTTTGATGGAAATGAAATACGATTGTGTGTTTGCTCATGATTCTCAAAGTGTGTTTACCACATTTTCAAGTTTTCATATTGATAAGATTTGTGTTCTGACTTCCAGGGAAAAACTGGATTAGTCTAGGCTAAATTAGACAAAGTTCTCTACTTGGAAGTTGTATCTTATCCTTTTAGCTTTCCAACAGTATAAAGTATGAAATTTTTGGATATCGGAGTTGAGAGATATGATCATTATAAGTGGTGATGCTGCATGGGATTGTATACACAGGACAGCTATGGTAAATGATGAGAATTAGTGGTTTTGATGAATCAAATGAGTAAAGATTAGAGGATTTAACAAAACAAGGTTGGTGGTTGAACTGATATAAAGTGATATTGCACTATTAGAGGTGAATTTGAGAAGATTATAAGTGAAAGTAATGTTAGAATGGATGTAGGAATCATTGGAGAGGCTTTAGAGGGGCTTGGGTATCCCCTATGTCCATTAAACGGATTTTAGGTCCATTAAACGGACCTTTTCGGGTCTAAAAAGGCCCCCAAACCAGTCTATGTCCATTAAACGGACCTTCTCGAGTCTGGAAAGCACCACCAAGCCTGTCTATATTCGTTAGGCAGACATACACTATACACTTTTGGAAATTTGCATTTTTGACCCTCTAAATGGAAAAATCTCAGTTTAAGATCTCATGCAAGTTGTAGATCTAGAAGTCCTCTTTCCAACCGTCTAATAATGACCTCAATCAGACATATCTAGTGAAAGTTATGTCAATTGTCCCGAAATCAGTTCAGTATGATTGAGGACAAAATCATGTTTGATTCTTTTGGACATAACTTCATCTTACGACCTCCAAATGAAGTGATTCGTGAAGCAATACATTCCCAGCACATTTTTCTATCTCTCCATAAAAATTGGTAGTCTTTGGTGTTGATTTGAAAAAGATTGATGGAAAGAAAGTGAGGGATTGATTGGAAGATTATGACTGGGTTATGAACATACTTTGGATTTTTAAGCATATCTTGAGCTATAGAGCTCCAAATGAGATGGTTCTTATTTCCAAATAAATTAGAGACATAGAGCTCCAATTGTTTTGAAGAAGTCAAATTGTGATTTTGGTGATTGGCTGGTGTGGGCATGCCACCCTTGTGAGATGACGGCTAATAAGTGAAGTAAATCATGCGTTAGTATAGACTTTACGTTCAATATACAAAATGCATAAGAAGGGGGGTTGAATTGTGTATTCTTTTTCGAGAATACAATCCCCTTTTCAATTTCTTTGAAAACTTGCTTTTTGAAAACTATTAAGTAAGAATATCACGATGTATTGCAATTAACTTCTAAGTACTTGAATAAACAATAGAAATCAAAAGTTGAGAGTTAGAGAGTAAGAGTCAACACAACAGTTTTATCCTGGTTCACCCCAAACCATAGGCTATGTCCAGTCCTCAGAATCCTTTATGAGATTTCACTATTCTTCTAAAAAATATAAGTATTCTTTTCACCGAGCCTCTTCAAGTCTCTTACAGCAAGTATTCTTTTTCTCATTTAGCCTCTTCAGGCTCTCAACTTTTCTTCTCTCTTTACATAAAGATATTTGCGAGCTTTGTTATAGAGAATAATAGCTCTAGAGTTTAGCACAATGAATACAGTGTTTCTCAAAGTCACTAGCTTTTTTAAAATCTCTAAATTTTTTAGTCCTCGACTCCGACTCGTATTTATAGCCTTCATCTTCAACTGCTTCTTGATAACTGCTTCTTTCTTCTTGTTTCTTAATCTTTGAAGAAACAGTTATTCAGTTGAGTTCTATAACTAACTCAAACTGATTAACCATCCAACGTGTTATCGGGTCTTTGTCTTCGTATCACTTTCGTCTTAGTTTTGGCTTCGTCTTATTTTCCTTCATCTTACTTTCTTTCTCCGCTTCGTCTTAGTTTCCACTTCGTATTAGTTTCCGCTTCATCTTATTTCTTTCTTTCTTTCTCCGCTTCGTCTTAGTTTCCTTTGTCTTAGTTTCCGCTGCGTCTTAGTTTCTGCTTCATCTTAGTTTTTGCTTCGTCTTATTTTCCTTTGTCTTACTTTCTTTCTCCGCTTCGTCTTACTTGGCTTCGCTTCGTCTTAGTTTCCGCTTCGTCTTATTTTCCTTCGTTTTACTTTCTTTCTTCGCTTCATCTTAGTTTCCTTCGTCTTAGTTTAGTTTCTACTTCGTCTTACTTTTGTTTCTGCTTCGCCTTATTTTCTGCTTCGTCTTACATTCTTTCTCCGCTTCGTCTTAGTTTCTACTTCGGCTTCGTCTTACTTGCAAATATTATTATTATTTTATTTTCATCAAAATTATTAATCGTGAAGTCATTTTGACTTAACAATCTCCTCCTTTTTGATGATAACAAATAATCATAGTTTTTAGAAAGATAGTATTATTTATAAGCCAACATACAATTGAGACAATTGTAAACTTTATCTTCTATACATTTCTTCTCTTCTTCTTTTGTTCTCTTCTCTTCTTCTTTTCTTCTTCTCTTGTTCTTCTCTTCTCCTTCTCCCCCTATCTTTCTCATTTTCTCCTTTCTCCCCCTATTTGTTATTGATCAAAAAAATCATGACCGAAGATGTTTCATAATTTCAGAAAACATTTCCTTCATTTTAGTGCGGAGTGACTTGAGGTCTTGTCGTATATGCTCTACTTCCTTATGCACGTCACCCACTGAAGCACGCAGATCATCAACCTTGTCATTAATTTCTCCAATTTCTTCGACTAAGGGATCATCATACTTCTGCTGTACCACTTCAAAACCAATAGTAGTACTATATGCGTCTGAAGGTATAACATCTAGTCCAATGATTGTAAACATAGGCGGTTTAAAAGAGAAGTTTCTGTCAGGGAGATCAAGGTCATTAGGTCTGGGTAGTCTTAAACTTGTTTTCCAAATAGGCTTAGTACATCTCCAATTGAGGACATAGAACTCAAAGGTCTAATGTACATGATTAGATGCACAAGGTCTCTATATTGTATCTGATATCTCCAACTCTAATGGTTCTGTACTGCCCCTCTATGATTCTGCCAACTACCTAAGACGTTTCATCAGTGGTTCGACGACCACAATTACTTCCTGATGCCTTTGAGATGTGGTGGGAAACATAGGTTCCTTTGTGATGGGTTGCATAACACGCCTCACCTATGTTTCTCACTTCAGCTTCAATCTGATCTTCTATCAGATCACTCGTCATCCCTTCAGGATACATTTTTTTCTTCCCCTTTTCCTCATTGCGAACAATGTAATGTCTTGGCTGAATGTCAGGTACAATCTTTATCACAGTTCATTTTGTAACTAGGAAAATAGTGTACTTCTGTTTGGTCATCTATGTTGGGTATGGTTTGGATCTCTCATCACGCAAAATACTATGCAACCTTATCTCTCCATCATTCAACAAATGCATTGTACCACTATTTACTAAGATTGGTTGAAATTGTACCTTGACTAACCTTTTCAAGGGTTCTGTAATGATTATAGAGTTGCTTCTCTTGATAGGTTCAATTTCTTTAATAATCTTCATTTTCAAATCCCCTTTTCTCATTGGTTAAGAGGGATTAACCTGCGCTGGACTGTGTTCAACTGACCTTTTCTTCTGTTGAACAGTAGTTGGAGTGCTCTTCTTCTGACTGATTTTCTGCTTCTTATGTTCTTCAATCAGCCTAGGAGTCTGTTGTTGAAGTTGAGGTTGAGACTTTTTCTTCTCAAATTCTAACTTCCTCCTAATCTCAGTCTCTTTAGCTAATTTTGCTGAATCTTCCTTCAAAATTGAGACTAAAAACCTGGTTGCCTGCGGTGCTCTCTTCTCAAAGTTTCCACCATGAGTCAACTCTTTACCTTTCTTTTCTTCTTGTTGATGCAGGGTTCGTACTCTAGGTGACCTTTTAGCTTGCTTTGGTTTCTCTGAAAGGAGTATTCCCCCCTTTCTCTTCAAGGTCACTTGAGTCTCTGTCTGTCGCACCTGGCTTTCTTCTTTTTGAGAAATCGTCTTACTTTTTCTTGTATCATTTGACGATTTCTTCAATCTCTCTGTAGACATTCTTCCAGTGGATTAAGATTTTGATTTCTTATGGGAGTTCCTTTTTCATTCAAGCTTCGCTTAACAGCGCGCTCCCCCTCAATTCTTGCTATCATCTTAGAATCTGTTTCTTCTCTTTCCAGATTCTTCAAGCCCATTCTACTAATAGTTGAAGCATTTATGACACTTTTGATATTCAACTTCATCCTATTTCCTCTCTCTAGGAGAATTCCAGAATCTCTAAAGATTCTTGTTAGCATCATCCCATACGGTAGGGCGATCGAGTCTTTCTTCGACTTTACCATATAATGGAGGATAAGATATGGAAGATCTATGGGCTGATGATTGAGTAGATGTAATAAGCATTGCTCATCTAACGTCATCACCAGATTCCTTGATCTTGTTCTTGGTAAAACACAATGAAAGAGTAGTGAGTGTAGAACCCTATCCTTTGGCACAAGACTTGATGCCTTCTTCTCCTTTGGGTTATTACTTCCATATAGTTGTCGGTTAATCTGAATCTCCTCCACGCTAGCTTGAGTCATCCATTTAGCCTTGTGAGCAAGCGTTACTCCTACACATGGACACTCAGTAGCCTTCTCGATTCCCTTCTGTGTCACGATGATCGACAATCTGTCCACAACTGACACTAGAGTATTTTCAACTATCTCAACGTTCTTTCAGAAATCGTATACCTCATTCATGTAGAGTATCTCATTTATCAGAAAGAAGTTCTTCCATCTGGTTGCTACAATCTCCGGTTTGATATTCATCTGGTTCTCCTTCAAGGACTCGAAATCAACAAGTCTTCCACTAGTCATCGATTGCTCTATTTGTTTCTATGGTTAACAAAGAATTGAATGCACAGATGTATTTCTCAAAGAGGTGAAGTTGGTTTCCGAAGTTGAGAGTGAGAGCAAGGGAAGGTTTGATATCCAAACAAAGTAATGAAAAGTTTTTGTTGAGAGTTCTTCAAAAGTCGATGTCAGGGTATGTCAAGAGAGTTCTAAAGTAGGTGGTATTCTCATGACTTTGAGATGCTTTCCCTCCAAAACTTTCGTATGATAGAAGTTACCAGCTATAACTACTGTTACTGTTACCGTTAACTCTTACGACTTTTTATCTTTTAGAATAAGAAAACCATTTGGGAGACGTGTCAAACGGTTGATCACCTAGCATAAACATGTTGAGGTTTTGTCTGATTTCTCTGAATCTTTCTTCACTCAATGGCTTAGTGAAGATGTCTACCCATTGATAGTTCATCTCAACAAACTGTAGACTTACGATCTTCCTCTGAACGTAGTCTCGTAGAAAATGGTGTCTAAGTTCGATATGTTTCACCCTTGAGTGTTGTATTGGGTTCTTTGACAGGTTGATAGCACTCGTGTTATCACAGAAGATTGGGATCTGTTCTTCTTGTATCGAATAATCTTCTAACTAGTATTTGATCCACAATGTCTATGAACAGCAACTTGTTGCTGACATATACTCGGCTTCTACAGTTGATAGAGCTATTGAACTTTGCCTCTTACTCAACCAGGAAACGAGGTTGTCGCCAAGGAAGCGACATCCTCCACTCGTACTCTTTCTATCAATTCTATCTCCGGCATAATCAGCATCGCAGTATCTAATTAACCTGAAATCTTTACCTTTGTCATACATTAAGGAAAGATCAGTAGAACCTGATAGATATCTCAAAATTCTCTTAACAGCAATATAATGAGTCTCTCTAGGATCTGCCTGAAGTCTTGCACACAAACAAACACTAAACAAAATATCAGGTCTGTTTGCTGTAAGGTAAAGCAAAGAATCGATAATCCCTCTATAAAGGGTTTGATCAACCTTCTTGCCAAATTCATCCTTAGACAAAAGGTTTGAAGGATGCATCGGAGTTGACATTGGTTTTACTTTTTTCATCTTAGTTTCCGCTTCGTCTTACTTTTGTCTCCGCGCTTCGTCTTATTTTTGTCCCCGCGCTTCGTCTTATTTTTTCTTCTCCGCTTCGTCTTACTTATGTCTCGGCGCTACGTCTTATTTTTGTCTTTGCACTTCGTCTTACTTTTGTCTCCGCGCTTCGTCTTATTTTTGTTTCTCCGCTTTGTTTTACTTTTGTCTCCGTGCTTCGTCTTATTTTTGCTTCTCCGTTTCGTCTTATTTTTGTCTTTAAACTTCGTCTTACTTTTGTCTCCGTGCTTCGTCTTATTTTTGCTTCTCCACTTCGTCTTACTTTTATCTTTGCATTTCGTCTTACTTTTGTCTCCGTGCTTCGTCTTAGTTTGACTTCTGCTTCCGTCTCACTTTGGCTTCCGCTGCTTCGTCTCATTTTGGCTTCCGCTGCTTCGTCTTAGTTTTCTTTAGGCTTTCCAAAATGGTTCAATACTTTCTAATATTATTATTATTTGATTTTTATCAAAATTATTAATCGTAAAGTCATTTTGAGTTAACAATCTCCCCTTTTTTGATGATAACAAATAATCGTAGTTTTTAGAAAGAAAGTATTATTAATACGATATACAATATAAGACTGTATACAATTTGAAAAGAATTGTAGTCTCTCTCTTCTATACATTTCTCTTCTTCTTCTTCTATTCTTCTCTTCTTTTCTTATCTCTTACCTTTCTTTCCTTTCTCCCCCTATCTTTCTTATTTTCTCCTTTCTCCCCCTATTTGTTATTGATCAAAAAGATCATGACCGAAGATATTTTATAGCTTCAGAAAACATTTTCTTCATTTCAGTGCGGAGTGACTTGAGGTGTTGTTGTATATACTTCACTTCCTTATACAAGTCACTCACTGAAGCATGCAGATCATCAACCTTATCTTCAATGTCTTCGACTAAAGGATCATCATGCTTAATACCAGTAGTAGTAGTATATGCGTCTGAAGATATGACATCTGGTCCAGTGATTGTAAAGGTAGGAGGTTTGAAAGATAAGTTTGGTTCCGGGAGATCTTGGTCATCAGGTCTGGGTAATCTTGAAACTTGTCTTCCAAATAGGTGTAGTACTTCTCCAAATGAAGACACAGAACTCAAGGGTCTAATGTGCATAATTAAGTGCACAAGAGTCTCTATCTTGAAACTAACATCTCCAATTCTGATGGATTTGTACTGCCCTTCTATAATTCTGCCAACTACCTGACAAGTTTCCTCAGTGGTTCGACGAGCACAATTACTTCCTGATGCCTTTGAAATGTAATGGGAAACATAGGTTCCTTTTTGCTGAGTTGCATAGCATGCCTCATCTATGTTTCTCACTTCATCTGCAATTTGATCTTTCGTCAAATCACTCGTTATCCCTTCAGGTTACATTTTCTTCTTCCCTTTTTCTACATTGCGAACAATGTAAGGTCTTGGCTGTATGTCAGGTACAATCATGATCAAAGTTCTTTTTGTAACTGGAAATATAGTGTATTTCTGCTTTGTCATCTGTGTGGGGTATGGTCTGGTTCTCTCATCTCGCAGAACACTATACAACCTTATCTCTCCATCATTCAACAGATGCATTGTAGCACTATTTACCAACATTGGTTAAAATTGTACCTTGACTGACCTTTTCAAGGTTTCTCTGATGATTATAGAGATGCTACTCCTGACAGGTTGAGCTTCTTCAATAATCTTCATTTTTAAATCCTCTTTTCTCAATGGTTGAGAAGGATTGACCTGTGGTGCACTGTATTCAACTGGCCTTTTCTTCTGTTGAACAACAGTAGGAGTGCTCTTCTTCTCACTTGTTTTCTGCTTGTTATTCTCTCCAATCAGTCTAGGAGTCTATTGTTGAGGTTGAATTTTCTTCTTCTCAAATTTCGACCTCCTTTTAGTCTCAGCTTCTTTAGCCACTTTTGCTGAATCTTCCTTCAAAATTGAGACTAAAGACCTGGTTCCCTCCAGTCCTTTTGTCTCAGAGTCTCCACCCTGAGTCAACTCTTTTCCTTTCTTTTCCTCTTGTTGACGTAGGGTTCGTAGTCTAGGCGACCTTTTTGCCTGCTTGGGTTTCTCCGAAAGGAGTGTTTCCCCCTTTCTCTTTTCAGCACGCTCCACCTCAATCCTTCCTATCATCTAAGAATCTATTTCTTCTCTTTCCAGATTCTTCAGGCCCATTCTACTAATAGTTGTAGCATTGATGATGCTTTTGATATTCAACTTCGTCCTATTTCCTCTCTCTAGGAAAACTCCAGAATCTCTGAAGATTCTTGTCAGCATCATCCCATATAGTAGGGTGGTCGAGTCTTTCTTCGAATTTATCATATAAGGGAGGATAAGATATGGAAGATCTATGGGAGAGCAATTAAGTAGATGAAATAATCATTGCTCATTTAACGTCGTCACCAGATTTCTCGATCCTGTTCTTTGTAGAACACAATGAAAGAGAAGTGAGTGTAGAACCCTAGCCTTCGGCACAAGACTTGAGAGGCCTTCTTCTCCTTTGGGTTATTACTTCCATATAATTGTCGGTTAATCTCAATCTCCTCTACGCTAGCTCGAGTCATCCATTTAGCCTTGTAAGCAAGCTTTACTCCTACACATGGACACTCAGTAGCCTTCTCGATTCCCTTCAACATCACGATGATCGACAATCTGTCCACAACTGACACTAGAGTATTTTCAACTATCTCAACGTTCTTCCAGAAATTGTATGCCTCATTCGTGTAGACTGTCTCATTTATCTCAAAGAACTTCTTCCATCCGGTTACTACAATCTCTAGTTCGATATCCATCTGGTTCTCCTTCAAGGACCCAAAATCAATAAGTCTTCCACTAGTCATTGATTGCTCCATTTTTTTCTGTGGTTAACAAAGAACTGAATGCACAGATGTATTTCTCAAAGAGGTGAAGTTGGTTTATAAAGTTTAGAGTGAGAGCAAGGGAAGGTTTGATATCCAAACAGAGTAATGAAAAGTTTTTGTTGAGAGTTCTTCAAAAGTCGATGTCAGTGTATGTCAAGAGACTTCTAGAGTAGGTGGTATTCTCAAGGCTTTGAGACGCTTTCCCTCCA
>JAOTBA010018204.1:0-10233 GCA_025629845.1 Erythroxylum squamatum
ACTTTCTTGATTCTGTCATGTAGCATCGGTCTAAGTTTCAATGTGGCAATCAAAGCCCTATCCTGCTCCAGATTCAACTCCACATTCAGAGCTCTCAAATGTATCAAATTAGGTAGCCTCAATAATTGAATCTGAGTTGCACTGATGTTAGACATCCTGCTCAAAGCATCTGCCACCACATTAGCTTTCCCTGGGTGGTACTCAATAGTGCAATCATAGTCTTTCAGTAGCTCAATCCACCTCTTCTGCCTCAAGTTTAACTCCTTTTGACTCAGTAACTATCTCAGACTCTTATGATCAGTATATACCTAGAAAGTCTCTCCATATAAATAATGTCTCTAAATCTTTAGAGCAAAGACAACTGCAACTAGCTCTAAATCATATACTGGATAGTTGATCTCATGAGTCCTTAATTGTCTCGATGCATAGGCGATCACCTTGTCATGATGCATCAGTACACATCCCAATCCTTGATGCGACACATCACTATACACCATATAGCCTCCAGTCCCTGATGGAATAGTTAACACCGGTGTAGTAGTCAACCGATGTTTCAGCTCCTCAAAACTCCTCTGACACTCCTCATTCCATATGAACACTACATTCTTCCTCAGAAGTCTTGTCAGAGGGGCTGAAATCAGAGAAAATCCCTCGATAAACCTCCGGTAATATCCGGCCAATCCTAGGAAGCTTCGGATCTCTGACACGTTTCTCAGAGCTTCCTAATTCATAACTGCCTCTATTTTCTTTGGATCTACCTGTATGCCATCTCTAGTCACTATATGCCCCAGAAACACAACCTGATCTAGCCAAAATTCACACTTACTAAATTTGGCATACAACTATTTCTCTCTCGTGATCTGCAAAATGACCCTCAAATGTTCAGCACCTTTCTGCTCTTCAAATACACCAAGATATCATCAATGAACACAATTACAAATCGATCCAGGTAGGGCTGAAACACCTTATTCATCAAGGCCATAAAATCTGTCGGGGCATTAGTTAACCCAAACGGTATCACTAAAAACTCAAAGTGCCCATACCTGCTCCTGAATGCACTCTTACGTACATCAGCCTTAGCTATCTTCAACTGATAATACCCTGACCTCAAGTCCAATTCAGTGAATACCTGAGCTCCCTGCAACTGATCAAGTAAATCATCAATTCTAAGCCGTGGGTACTTATTCTTCACTGTCACCGGATTCAGTAGCCTATAATCGATGCATAACCTCAAAGTCCCATCCTTCTTCTTCACAAATAGCACTGGAGCTCCCCAAGGTGAACCACTGGGTCTAATGAATCCCTTTTCCAGTAACTCCTGAAGCTAAGCCTTCAGCTCCTTCAGTTCCACAGGTGCCATCCTATATGGAGGAATAGATATAAGAGCAGCACCTAGAACTAGATCAATTGTGAACTCTGTTTCCCGATCAGGTGGTAAACCAGGTAACTCTTTGGGAAACACATCCAGGAACTCCCTAACCACTGGAATGTCCTGCACACTCTGCTCAACCCTAGTGTCAATAATGTGGGCCAGATAAGCCTCACATCCTCCCTGCATCAACCTCAAAGCGCTCGTGAACGATATCATCCTAGCTGGCACTGCCTGACTAACTCCCCTGAATACTGCTCTCGGCTGACCAGGAGATTCCAGAGCTACCTCCTTAGTATAGCAATTCATGATGGCCCTATGAGCAGTAAGCCAATCCATGCCTAGAATCACATCTATTTCCCTCAACTGCAATATCATCAAGTCGGCCTCCAATATTGCTTGATCAATCCTAATCAAACATCCTTTACAAACTTCTCCTATAACTGTAGTACTGCCTATCGGCGTACTCACCTCTAATCCATATTGTAGGGGCTCCCTATCACAATGCAGTCTACATGCCAAATGCGGTGCGATAAAGGAGTGTGTGGATCCTGGATCTAGCAGTGCAAATGCTTCAAAATCATAAATGAGAAGTGCACCTGCTACCACATCTGGTGAGTCTTGGGTCTCCTGCCTCGTCATGGCATAGACCCGAGCCTGGGACCGCGATCGGCTGCCCCGCCCCTCAGACCTCACGGAAGAACTTCCAGCTCTTCCTCTGAATCTACCTCGGCCTCTCTGTCCAAGTCCACCCCCTCTACTCTGTTGAACTATCGTATTACTTCCTGTTCGCCCGCTGACAGCAGACTGCGCTCCCAAAGTAGCTGGGCAATCTCTAATCTGGTGGTCCATGGAGCCACATTTGAGGCAAGCCCTAGACAATCTCCAGCACTCGCCACTATGCCTCTTCTCACAATACTCACAAACTGGAGGCTGATTCTGTCCTGCCCCTCTTCCACTACCAGTCTGTGTAAACCTGCCCCTCTGTCCAAACCCTGACTGCCTGGATCCACCTGAAGCTCTAAATGATCTGGTTTGGCACTTACTGTAGCCTCTGCCAGAACTGCCCTAACTCTCACTTGGCCTCTTTCCTCTAGACCCTTGCCCAGTCTCAGTTTGCTTTTCCCTCATCAGCTGTTCAATTCTCACAGCAGCAGCTCTCAACTCAATGAACGTTCCCATATCTGACCTCGCCAACCTAGTTCTGATTTCCATGTTCAATCCATTTTCAAATCTCTAACACTTGTCTGCTTCTGTAGGGATCAGAGCAGTGGCATAACCCATCAGTTCATTGAATCGTACTTCATAATCAGCCACTGACAACCTACCTTGCATCAATACTAAAAACTCCTGCATCTTCATGTCCAAGTAGATCTTGGGCATGTAATTGTCCTTAAAAACTCTTAGAAAGTCTTCCCACTTCAGCTGGCAAGGCCTGGTGGTACTGCTTGGGACAGTCTTCCACCATTGATATGCTGGGCCCTGCAACAAAGACACTGCATAGTCGAACCTCTCATCAGGCTTGCAGTCTATCTGGTCAAATACTCTTTCCGTCCTCTCTAACCATCCCCCGGCCTCTGCAGGTTCTGTGCTGCCAAAGAAATCCACAGCTCCCTACTTCCGCAGCCTATCATACCTCCTCTCCCTTCTTTGGGAACTCTAGGAGGCAACTCCTCAGATCAAGATATCGAGGAGTCCCTACTGGCTCCTACCGATCCTTGGTCAGCTGGTTGATCAACTTGATCACCTAGAGCGGATGACCTATATTAAACAATAAATTCCATCATTTTCTGCATTTCTTAAGGTATTTCATGCCTAACATTCCTATATGTCCCAACAGATGCCAACCATTCTCCGATACCACCTAAATGTAGCGCCCCCTTACCGTAGAGTACACACCGGGACAGCCAGAGGTCATTCCGGTACATACCCTACGATAAGGGCGAGCTACGTTCGATCACTACGTTCACTTCATATGGCTCGTATCATTAATCACTTAAAAATCATCATAAGAAAATCACAATAGTTTAAGACCAACTTTTTCTCATTTCATTACTAAAAAATGAAAGTATACATTGTATCTTTCCAACCTTTACTACAGGTTCAACGACAAAATCTAGTACAAAAGTACTACAAGAAAGAGGAAAATATGTACAAATCCATCTAAGTCATCCAAAAATCCCAGCCGACCGACCTTTGCGCCATGACTTCACTTTAATCACAATCTACACGGTAGTGGAGCCACTCAGTAACTAACGTCGTCTCTCGGTCCTGAAAAGTCAACGTTGCAATTTTGGTGAGTTTTGCGAACTCAGGGAGATAACCATCATCGATGGTTCACTCAATTTATGCAACACATCAATTCACATAACAATTATTGCACAACTTTGCACTTTGCATAAATATCACATTTTCACTTAGCATAAGCAATTTGTTCAATTAAATTGATCACATAAAAATGCATATGAAATGCTTATGAGACCCTTTCTAATTATTACATTGTTGTGACCGAGTGCCTGAACTGTCCCGTATCCATTTAGATAACGGGCTCATTAGTCGTTGAGCCTATGGCTCTGAATCACTTTCAAGCTCGAAGCTCGGTTTCATTCGTTGAGCTTTAAGCTCTAGCGGTGACTACTCAGGTCCAACTATCATTATCTGATTATGCATTCATGAATGGAATGCATGTAACACAATTTATCACGGTACAAAGCACATAGGTCTCATATTCACATTCAAGCAGCACTTCAATATCACAATTCTCAGTACACAATCATTCATTATTCAAAGCATAAGCATGTTCCAAATCAATTTTCAATATCAATAACCCACAATTCTCAAAACAGTCACATTTATTTACAATTATACCCAGACTGTCAATGAATGCATGTACAATTATTTTCATGTGCAAAAAGTTCATCATTCATAAGTATGTGTATGTCACAGTATGCATGAACAAGCAAAAGTATTTTCTAAACTCCCATCGCTCACTTATATATACTAATTGACCCTTCCCAATGGTAACGGGATGTTACAGTCACTGACACACAGGATAGGAGAAAGTCCAGTAATACTTCAACTTAGTCCTCACTAGTATCTTCACCAATTTAACATTTATACATCGAGAATTATAGGTATTTACTTAAAGATATGGACCTGTAAATACCTATATAGAAAGTAGAAAGTCAACATGTATTAAGCCAAAAATTTAAAATAATTTAATAAAATATAATTTGAAAATAATTGTCTCATTTTCAAATAAAATATAAATTAAAGACAGTCTCCTTTAATTTTATTTCAAATTCTTCAAATTTATTCAATTTTTAGCTGATTTCATAACGATCTAATACCAATTAAACTTTGAAACCTTAAACCTCTTGTCTTATTAGTTTAACTTTCAGTTTGATTTTTAAAACATTAAATTTATTATTATAATGGAATCACATCATATATAATTTGACTTAATTAGTTATTTTACTAACGCTATTTTGTCAAATTGACCAAAGGGGGTGTTTGGTAGATAGCGTTTAAGCTATATTTCAACTGATTAAAGAGTATTAGTATACTTGTTTGGTTAGGAGCTGGTTGGGTTGGCTGATTCAACCTAGCCAGCTATTTTTTGAAAAGCTACTCCAAGTAGCGTTTCAACCTATTAGCTAATAAAAATCTTGCTCAAAGACAATTGTACCCTCAAACTCATTTCTCATCTTAAGCAACCGGTAGCTCTTAGGTTTTCACTTTAAAAAATCTCACTAAAAAATAATTGTGCCCTTAAACTCATTTCTCATCTTAAGTAACTAGTAGCCCTTAGGTTTTTCACTTTAAAAAGAGAAAATTATGATTCGTGTGTAGATTTTTCAGAATCTCCTCAAGCCATTTTCTCCAAACACCTAAAAATCATCAACTTGTCAATTATTTTTTTTGAGAAATATTAACAATAATATCATTATTATTGTTGTTTATTATTATATATCCTATGTTTTTATTATAGTTATAAACTTAATTTTTATAAAAATAAATATCTAAAATTTAAATTCTTATAAAAATATTCAACTAAATAATATTCAGGTTCTTATAATTTTTTAAAGTTATGTCTTCATTGGTCATTTTACGCATAAACAGTTAATCCTCAATAACTAATTTTACTAAACATCTTTAATAAACAACTGATGTTATCCGCTGGTCAAATCAGCTGATATAATCAGCTATTAGTTAACAGCTGATAGAATCAGCTAACAGCTAATGCAATAAGTTGATTGCCAAACAGGGCCAAAGCCTACTTTAATTTTAATTTGAGACAAATCAAACTTAATTTGGTAACACAATTTTTTTAAAAAAATAATATCAACATAAGAGTTTAGGTGCTTTCTTTATAAGACTCATTCATAGGACTCTTTAAGGTGTAACTTTGATAGGTGTGGGCGATTAAGACTAGCGAATCTTACTTCTCTTTGGTTATCATTAATACCTCAACCCCAACACAAAGCAATAAGAACTTGAGATACAGGTTTACCACATCCACCATCACTAGTCATCTTGTCCAAGAAACTCTTTGCCAACATTCGCCTGAACCTCACAGAGACGCTTAAAATATTTGTTCTTCTCCGTTACCTCCGGCATCTGGATTCCTCTCAACGCAGCCTTGCACTTGTCAATAGCATCAGAAGCGTCACCTGTAATTTTAGTCAAGTCCTCATAGTTTTCAGTGAGTATATTGCCATAAGCCTCGTCAACAAACTTGACATCCTTTTGATAATGAAGTTTGCAATCATGGAGTCCTTGGTGAACACCGCTAGAGCTTTTAGTATGATTAAGAAGCTTGGTCAAGTAGTTGATGGTCTAGGGTGGGCGTTCCTTGCTGTAAATCTCACAATAGCGTAGGCGAGAGTATACCGATTGGGGTTTGGGGTTGAGAGATCGGAGTAGAGGGTTTTGACACAAAGTCAAAGTATTGGAGAATCGCCAAATTAGTGGAGAATCACTGCTGCCTATTTAGTCCATTTATTTATAAAATCTTGTACATATCTTTACTTACCTTTTGTTGTATGATTTGTCTGTATTTTAGGTAGTGTAGCCTTATTTAGGAATTCCCTAATTAGGTTGTTCTGCGGAGATGTATTTCTTGTTTTCAGTTGATTTAAGGACATAATTCTGATTCCAAAATCACTTGGTGATGGAAAGAAAAATGAGAGTTCTGAATTAGATAAGAAAATGTCCAGTCCTTACACACTGAGCTCGAATGACAATCCAGGTAACTTGATTACCCAAGTTCAGTTGAAAGGCGAGAACTATGAAGAATGGGCGCGAGCCATGCGAAAGACATTGCGAGCCAAGAAAAAATATGGTTTTGTTGATGGATCTGTCAAGCAACCAGCAGAGGATTAACCGAAAATTGAAGATTGGTGGACAGTTAACTCTATGTTGGTTTCTTGGGTGTTTAACACCATTGAACTCACACTTCGTTCAACAATTTCTCACTTGGAGAATGTAAAGGATCTACGGGAGGATATTAAACAAAGATTTTCTATTGGGAATGGTCCACAGATGCAACAATTGAGATCGAATTTGGCAAATTGTAGGCAAGATGGTCAATCCATTGTCTCTTATTTCAGAAAACTCAAAACGCTGTGGGATGAGATAAACAATTATGATCAAATGCCAGTTTGTGTTTGTACAGGTTGTAGATGCAATCTTTCCATAGAATTGGAAAGAAAGCAAGAAGAAGAGAGAGTTCATCAGTTTTTGATGGGCTTGGATGAAGAATGATACAGAACAGTCCACTCTAATATATTGAGCACTAAACCCTTACCCAATCTAAATCGTACCTATGCTATGGTTATACAGTAAGAGCGGGTGCAAACCATGACACGAACAAAGGAAGAAAGGGGTAATCCTATGGGTCTTGCAGTCCGGGTTGATGGTAGACATTCAAAGGGGGATAAAGATAAAATCTCCATTTGCTCTAATTGCGAAAAAGAGGGACATGAAGCTGGAAGTTGTTTTCAGTTGATTGGCTATCTAGAATGGTAGGGTGACAGGCCATGTGGAACTTCTGCTAGACTAGGAGGTGGTCAAAAGCGTGGCAATGGAGGTGGATGATATAAGGGAGGAACTGCTCGTATCAACACCACACAAGTAATTGGAGTTGATGGTGGACATGGAGTCATGACAGATTCAAATCGTAAAGGCCTCAGTGGATTGAGCAATGAGCAGTGGTCAACTTTACTAAACATGTTGAGCGCCCATCAGAATGGTACCAATGAAAGCTTAACAGGTACGCAGAGGACATTTCTTTGGATTGTTGACACAGGAGCTTCTCATTATATGACAAGAACATTTTCATTTCTGAAAGAATTGTGTGATATTGTACCACACTCAGTCGAGTTACCTAATGGAGAAAGGACCATGGCGATGAAAAAAGGAACCATGTTGATTAGAGGAGACCTGAAATTACAACGAGTTCTTTATGTGCCCAATTTGATTTACAATTTAATTTCCGTATCACAACTGCTTCATGATTCAAATTTGGTTATCCAACTTTCTAAGAAAATTTGTGTTATATAGGACCTAAGTTCGAGGAATCTGATTGGAGCAGGTGAGCAATGCGAGGGGTTATACTTTTTCAAGGGAGTGGCATCAGTGAAGGCTTGCAAGGTAGCTGATGAGGGATCTTTTGAGCTTTGACATAAGAGAATGGGTCATCCTTCTCCTAAGGTGGTGGAATTAATTTCAGAAGCTGGCAGTGTAGGTAGGAAAATCAATAAAACTTGTGAGGTTTATTCTAAAGCAAAACAAACAAGAGAGAATTTTTCTTCTAGTGATAATAAAGCTGAAAGTTGTTTTGATTTAATACATTTTGATTTGTGGGGATCTTATAGAGTCCTAGCACCATGTGGAGCAATCTATTTCTTGACAATTGTTGATGATCGTTCTCGTGATGTGTGGATATATTTGCTGATTGAAAAACGTGAAGTGGCTTGTGTACTTAGAAAATTTATTGTGATGATTAAGTGCCAATTTGGAAAGAATGTGAAAGTTGTTAAAAGTGATAATGGAAGTGAATTCATGTGTATGAAGAAATATCTTGACGAGCAAGGGATATTGTATCAGACTTCTTATGTAGGAACATCTCAACAAAATGGCCGAGTAGAAAGAAAACATCGCCATATTCTTAATGTGGCGAGGCCTTACGTTTCCAATTAAATTTACCCATAGAATTTTAGGGAGAATGTGTGCTTACATCTGGATATTTGTTTAGCAGGACTCCATCTATATTGTTAAATGGTAAAACCCCATATGTGATGATCTTTGGGAATGTGCCATCTTACAAGCAGATTCGGGTTTTTGGTTATTTGTGCTATGCGCATAATCTGAATAAGGATAAGGACAAGTTTGATAGTAGGAGTTGTAGGTGTGTATTTGTTGGGTATCCATTTGGTAAGAAAGGATGGAGATTGTATGATTTGAAGACTAATGAATTCCTTGTATCAAGAGATGTGGTGTTCGTTGAAACAGCCTTTCCATATGAGAAAATAATAGGTGATGAAAGCAATAATAATGGAATTGTGGGGTAATGCAATTGGGAGTGACGACGCGGAGGAACATGATGAAAATATATGGAGAGCTGATGAGGTGAGCCAAGAAATAGAGGAGTTGAGCACCAAAGATGAGAAAGAAGCAGAAAGAAATGAAGTAGTGGTAGAGGAACTTGGTAGAGGACAACGAGTCAAGCAACATTCTGTTTGTTTGAGGGACTATGTAACAAATAATGTCAAATTAAGCCCCTCGGAATGCTCACCTTCCCAATCTAATTCCTCGGGTGCGCCTTATTCTTTAGCACATTATGTGAGTTACGATAAATTTTCTGCACAACATCGGTGTTTCTTGGCAGCCATTATAGTTGGACATGAATCGAATTCCTATGCTGAGGCCATGAAAGATGAACAATGAAGAGAAGCCATGCGAACATAAATACAGGCTTTGGAAGATAATGATACTTGGACCGTTGAAAGTTTACCATCTGGGAAGAAAGCTATCAGGAACAAATGGTTGTATAAAATTAAATACAACTCTGATGGCAGTGTTGAAAGGTGCAAGGTGCGATTAGTGATACTGGGAAATAATCAAGTTTAAGGGATAGATTATCAGGAGACTTTTGCTCCTATCGCGAAAATGGGTACTGTGCACACTTTTCTTGCTGTTGCCGCTGCACAGAATTGGGAACTCCATCAAATGGACGTCCAAAATGCCTTCTTACACGGTGATTTGGAGGAAGAGGTATACATGAAGATGCCACCTGGATTTACTTCTCCATCATTGGGAAAGGTTTGTCGACTTCACAAATCTTTGTATGGTTTGCGGCAAGCACCTAGATGTTGGTTTGCGAAACTAGCTGCATCTCTTAAAGGTTATGGGTTTCAGTAATCATATTCAGATTACTCTTTATTTATTTTCCGAGCAGGGCCTGTCCATTTGAATGTACTTGTTTATGTTGATGATCTAATTATCTCTAGCAATGATATCTCAGTTGTGCAACAGTTTAAACACTATTTGAGTCGTTGCTTTCATATGAAAGACTTAAGGAAGCTGAAATTTTTCTTGGGACATGAAGTGGCTAGAAATTCAGATCGTATTTTCTTGTGCCAACGTAAGTATGCATTATATGTGATTGCTGAGGCTGGATTACTAGGTTCTAAGTCGGCTGCCACACCTCTTGAACAAAATCATGGGCTCGCTCTTACAAAGAGCAATGATATGGATGATCCTGCTTGGTATAGATGATGGGATTCCGCAAGTTCACGGGTCTCAAGTAGTATAGTATAATATCGTCCCACAGGGAGTAATTGTGTAAGTACTAGGCTTGG
>JAOTBA010018398.1:0-10225 GCA_025629845.1 Erythroxylum squamatum
CTTGCCAAAACCGAAATTGCTTATTCAATTTTAGGTTATAGTCTTTTCATATAGCCATTTTAAAGATAAATGAAGAGTCTCATTTATTGGCTACTTTATGATTGATTAATAAAAAAAGTGATGCATTGGATGCCTCTCTCTTCTTCCATTCATGTATAACTGAAATTGAGGTGTTAGGAAGTGATCTTACATGTTCTTGAAACCCTCTCTCCGTTCATGCAAGGTAGAACCGAAATTCCTAAGTAAAAGTGTTTCATTTTTGGTTCATCTTCTTCTAAGAAAATCTCCTCCAAATATTTCTTCTCCTTTCTCACCAAAGGATTTTGTTAACCTAGTTGTCCTTAAAGAACAAGAGGTAAATCAAATTGGTTGAGGATACAACAATAAGGAAGAATATAGATTGCTAAAGAAAAAGATTCAAAAGCAAAGGATTTTGATACAAGAAGAAGGAGAGGATAGCGCAGCGAGAATTTAAAGCTGTAGCAAAGGAGTCAGTATTTTTCTTCATCTTGTTCATGTTTTTATTGTCCTTATACTATATCATGTATTAATTAGCATGTTGATTTGGATATGTTGCTTCCGCTGCAAATGATTTCTTAAAAGTTTTGAAATATACTGTTTCTTCAAACAAAGCATGCTTTCTTTTTCCGATCCAACAACACTTTCCAACCAAATTGTATTAACTAGCAGATTAATACTGTGCAAATAAATACGCAGTACTAATGCCCTGCTAATTTAATTCGTTATATTATCATATGATTTTAATGTATAAATAAATATGCAAAAGTTAAAAATTTGTAATTAAATTATAAGTAAAATTTAAAAAATTGTAATTAAATTATAAATATTTTAAATCTGTAATTCGTTATATTATTATATAATTTTAATGTATAAATAAATATGGAAATTTTAAAAATTTTAAATATGTTAAATATGTAATGGATATTTTATTAAAAAGGTTTAAATATGTTATATTAAAAATGTATAAGTTAGAATATAATAAATGAATAAGTAAAATTTGGGATGAAAAATTTAAAAATTAAGGAAATGTATAATGTAATGTGTCTGTTATAAATGTATAACATATATAAACTAAATAAAAAACTCAAACAAAATAAGTTCAAAATAAATAAATCCTGTGTAATTTAAAATTTTGTAATAAGATTATTAATATTTAAAGTTTTAATTGATAATAACAAAAGAATAATGACAAAATTATTCAAAATATATAAATTGGTAAATTTAGTTAGTAACATGCTGTAGAATAGGAATGGATGGGAATAAAGTTTTGTTAGTAGCAGTTGCATAAGGTGATTCAAAGGAAATAGATCTGGCATTTAAGGAGTTAATGTAGGGGGAGTTTAAAGAAGGATTGGCAGTAGCTGCAGAAGCTAGTGCGGTTGAACTAAGATACCATGGTTTGTTTGGGTTATAATATTGTGACATTGATAATGAAAACCTTAAAGAGTGTAGCCCATCTTTAACAGATGATTTTGGGGAAAGATGTCTGGGAAATTATAATGTTTCTTTAAAATCCAGTGAATATATGATATCCGTGATGGTTGAAAATTCAACAAATAGTTTGATATTCTGTAATAAAAATAAATTTTTTAATTATATATTAATAGAATACCACACGTTAGAAAAACAATAAGAATATAAACAAGAGGAAAACGTATGAATATTACCTTTCACACATAACAAAATAAAGATGGGGAGTCGATCAGGAACACCTTGTAAATTTTGGACAGATAATAGTTGGTAATAATTTTCAATGCAGATAAAAATTTAAAAACAATAATTTTCATGAAGGTCAGAGTAGACCTGTAAATCCTGAAAAATACAAAAAAAATATGAGGTTGTTAAAAGGAATTTTTTATAAAATAGTTACTATAATTTTATTGTTAACGAGTAAACATACTTGCATAAAAAATAATAACAAATTGTTTGCAAATTTTGTACATTATTGATATGGCAACTTTTAAAGTAAACACGATGAAGTTTGTGAACCTATAGAAGATAACCTTGGGAAATTATCAAATAAGAGAGATAAAAATTGAAAAATATAAAAAATTATAAATGCTGACTTATAGTTTCCGTGAATGAAACTTCTTGCAATTTTGTTTAAGGCAAAAACATCTTTAGCCAAGAAAAGGAAAGAAAAAATGAAGCTTAGTAACAAGTTTAGAAGTGATAAATGTGAAAATGAAATTTAGGAATTCAATACGTAAATAGTATTGAAAAAAAGACATAATTTATAGAGTTTGGAAATTACCAAAATAGGTGTACAACTTTTATCGTGACCTGCTAAATAAGCAAGTCCTTTGGGAATGCGTTTTTAAAAATTTTAAATTAAGTAGACTCATCAAAGAAAAAGAATTTAAAAAGAGTTTACTTCAGAGGTGTGACAAGTTAAGTCACACCTGTAACACTTCTTTACAGGTGCAAGTTAGCAACTCACACCGATGAACACTTGTTCACGAGTGTGACATGTTAGGTCACAACCGTGACATCTCCTCGATGTTTTTTTCCACTTTTGATTAACTCTTAACTATACAAATAAAATAAAACTGCAAAGAATAAATGAGTATTTTATATAATTAGTAATTAAAATTTTATAATTAATTATTATTACTAATTATATAATAGTCATGCAATTCTTTTTAATTAAATTTTAATTTAATTAATTATCCTATCAAGTTAAATTTAATTAATGGAATAGTTAATAATTTCATAATCAGTGGGCATTATTATTATAAGCACTTAAACCCAATTTAGCTAACTATTGAATTAACTAATAATATTTTAAATAAGTAATAATATTTTTAAATATGTTCAATATATTATAATTAATTAAGACTAATTAAAAATTTTGTAATTAATCAATCAATTATTAAATAAGGAAATGCGTAAAAAAATATTTAAGATGGGGAATGTCAATATTAACTTGTGACTACTTACCTAAATATATATACTCAATATTACTATATAATAATTAATAATGCAACAAGATATACACTAAACAGTAATATTTACTACTTAATTGATTAAATTTATTTTAATACATCAATTAATTAAGTAAATTAATAACTATTAATAAAAACTGAATATATTTATTATATTCAAAAAATGCTTTATTATATTAAAATTAATTAGTTAACAATGATTTAAGTGTATTTAAATAATAGAATGAAAAAAAAGTCAATCTGGACTTAACTAACTTAATAAAGCATGTTAAATAAATTTTAGTCATTTTTTGAAAATAGAAATGAGTATATACATATAAATAAACAAAAATTATAGTTACACTCTACAGTTATTTAACTAATCAATCAATTAATTATAATTTAATAAGTAAATTAATTATATAAAAATTACAATTAATAAAAATGGAGGAAAATTTTAAATATAGTCCCATGAAAGTGAACTAATATGTGAACGTGCTTTTTAAAAATTTTAATTATATCATATTTTTATTCAAAAGGTCCTTAGAATTTGGTTTAGAAAAGAAGAAAAATAATTTATGTCATGGGCTTCTTTATTTTTTTTTCTGTTCTTCTAATTAACTATATAGTTAATTATATAATCACTATATATAATAATTAATAATTAACTATATATAAAAACTATATAATAATTAATAATAATTAACAATAATCACTAATGCTGTAACATATATATCAAATATTAATATTGACTATTTAATCAAGTAACTATATTTTAATAAATCAAATAATTAATTATATACTAATAATTATTAATAATAATTGAAATAATTTATTATATTATAATAACTATTAATTGTTTCAAAATTTATTAATTAACTATGATTTTAATATATTTAAATAGTACATATTAATATTAATTGTTTATTATTACTCATTATTATATACTAAATATGTATAATAACATTATTATATATAAAATAACATTATTATATATATTTTTATACAATTAATTGATTATATTATAATAACTATTAATTATATCAAAATTAATTATTTAACCATAATTTAAGTCTATTTAAATAGTACGAATTAATATTAATTGTTTATTATTATTCATTATTTTATACTAAATATTTATAATAACATTATTATATATATTATATATAATTAATCTATTATTTTATAATAACTATTAATTATATCAAAATTAATTCATTAACTATTAATTAAGTACAAGTATATTTAAATTATAAACCTTAACTATACAAATAAAATAAAATTGCAAAGAATAAATCTGTATTTCATATAATTAGTTATTAAATATCTATAATTAATTTAATAATATTCATGGAATTATTTTTAATTAAATTTTAATTTAATTAATCATCCTATCAAGTTAAATTTAATTAATGGAATAATTTTGTAATTAATGGACATTATTATTATGACCACTCAAACCGAATTTAGCTAACTGTTAAATTAACTATTATATTTTAAATAAGTAATAATATTTTTAAATGTGTTCAATATATTATAATTAATTAAGACTAATTAATAATTTTGTAATTAACTAATCAACGATTAAGGAAATGTGTAAAATTTTTTTTTACTATGAATATTAACTTGTGACTAGTTACCTACATATTATACTCAATATTAATATAAAATAATTAATAATAATTAGCAATTAATAATGCAGCAAGATATACACTAAATAGTAGTATTTACTAATTAATCGATTAAATTTATTTTAATGCATCAATTAATTAAGTAAATTAATAATTATTAATAATCACTGAATATCTTTATTATATTCAAAAAAACATTTTATTATATTAAAATTAATTAGTTAATAATGATTTAAGTGTATTTAAATAATAGAATGAAAAATAGTCATTCTAAACTTATCCAACTTAATAAAGCGTGTTAAATAAATTTTAGTCATTTGTTGAAAATAGAAATCTAATTTTAAATCTTTTAATGAGCATACACATATATATAGATATAACAAAAGTTATAGAAACACTCCACACTTATTTAACTAATCAATCAATTAATTATAATTTAATCAGTAAATTAATTATATATAAATTACAATAAAAATGGAGGGAAATTCTAAATATACATCCGTGAAAGTGAATTAATATGTGAACGTGTTTTTTAAAATATTTAATTAAAGTATATTTTTATTCAAAAGGGTCCTTAGAATTTAGTTTAGGAAAGAAGAAAAAGAATTTAAGAAGGCGCTATATCACGAACAAGTCACACCCGTGACACTTCTTTACGGGTGTGACGTGACATCTTCTTTATTTCTTTTTTTTTGTTCTTCTAATTAACTATAAGATATAATAAAAACATTGTAGAAGTGAAATCTTGATATAATTCGAAACCAGAAAGCAGCAAATCCATGGCAATAAAAAAAATACACACACACACACACATATATATATATGAGTGTGACACTCTTTCAAGGGTGTGACTTGACGACATCTTCTTTATTTCTTTTGTTTGTTCTTCTAATAAACTATATATATATATATGTATGTATATATATAAACTATATAATAATTAACAATAATCATTAATGCAGTAACATATATACCAAATATTAATATTGACTACTTAATCAAGAAATCGTATTTTAATAAATCAAATAATTAATTATATTCCAATAATTGTTATCAATAATTGAATTAATTTATTATATTATAATAACTATTAATTATATCAAAATTAATTAATTAACTATTATTTTAGTATATTTAAATAGTACGTATTAATATTAATTGTTTATTGTTATACATTATTATATAGTAAATATGTATAATAACATTATTATATATATTTTGATATAATTAATTGATTATATTATAATAACTATTAATTATATCAAAATTAATTCATTAACTATTATTTAAGTATATTGAAATAATAGAATGAAAAAATATTCAGATATAAACTATATAACAATTATTAATAATTAACAATAATTATTAATACAGTAACATATATACCAAATATTAATATTAACTACTTAATCAAGTAACTATATTTTAATAAATCAAATAATTAATTATATACTAATTAATAATAATAATTAAATTAATTTATTATATTCTAATAACTATTAATTATTTAATCATGATTTAAGAATATTTAAGTAGTATGAGCTGTTTATTATTATTAATTATTTTATACTAAATATGTATAATAACATTATTATATATATATATATATATATATATTAATTAATCAATTATATTATAATAACTATTAATTATATCAAAATTAATTCATTAACTATTATTTAAATATAAGTATATTTAAATAATAGGATGAAAAATATTCAGTAAAAAAAAAACCTCCTGTTGAATGAATAACATAAAATAAATAACGCCTGTGATTGTTATTTGAATGGCGGGATGGAACAGTCACAGGTGTGAGTAAGAATAAGAAAAAAAAAGAAATCACGCCTGGCTGTGGCTGAGAGAGGAATAAATATCAACAAAAAAATAACTATTGGATTATTTGAACGGCAGGATGAATTTCTGTGTTCCTCTACCTGTTCGTCGTCAGTATTATATACTTAATGAAATGTAACCGTTGATCTTGTCTTAAAATTCTGCTATTATTGTACTTTAATGTAACCACAGTCCTCATTGAATTGATATTATACTAAATGTTCGATTTGATTTAAATGAATTGTACAATTTACAAAAATGAGACGTTCGAAGATTTTAAAAAGCCTAATTTTATTTTATATAAAACTCATCCTTTCACATACGAGTTTAGAGGGCACGTTCAAAAATTTAAGCAAAATAAGCATCACGTCTTCTGCGGTGAGGTTAAAAACTATATTCAGTTTCTTTGTTTGTGGGATAAACAAACAAAACATTTGCCATTTTAGAGAGATGCGGGGATTGTGGTAGAGGAGATCAGCAAGGTAACTCCTCTCCCTCTCGTTCTCTCTTTTTCTCTCTCTTACGTTATGCGGACAATTTGTTCGATCTGTCTGTTTCCTATAGGAATGTAGTTGTGGTTTCAATCGTTTCATAGATCTGCAGGCTTTCTTTCAAAATAAATATTGTTATCAGTCCCATGTAATCCATTGATCTTTGATGAGGCATTGCCATAAACAGGTAAGCCTTGAGCTAAGACGAAAAGACATGTCTTTTGAGGAATTCCAAGTTGGTAGATGATTTCCATTTTTTGTTACCTTTTAAAATCTATGTTATACTCTATTCATATAGATACTTAACTGTTTTATTCATTTTTCTCCTTGACCGTTTCCCCTTTCTGGGTTGATATTGAATATTTTATAACCTTTCGAAGCTTAACTAATTCATTGTTTTCCAAGAGTCAAATCTAACGTTTCTTAGTTTTTATTTAGAAATGCTTGGTCCTCTTTTTTAACTAGTTAGTTTGGATTATTTCTTCTGTCACCAGAACTTGAAATTTGGTTGTAGGAAACTGTAATCCTTTAGTTTCCTTACTGTGGTAATTTTGCAATGTGTATGCTTTGGATTATTCCTTTTTTTTGCCATTTTTTATTTTTATTTTTAATTTCCAAGTCTTGAATAATGTGTACCTTAATGTTTTTCTTGTACACGCAACAGCAGCAGAAATGGATTTGTAGTTTGCTTCAAATCCACATACAAAAACACTGAAAATTTGTGAAGGAAGAGGAAGGGGAAAGCACAGATGGTGGGAAGCCAATCTGAAGAGTCTGGTGAGCATGATCAACAGACGGTGGTCCTAGAAGTGTGTGCAAATGGGGTATGCATGAAAACAACAGATGTTGAAGCAAAGCTTGATGAGGGAAATATTCAGGAGGCTGAATCTTCTTTGCGAGAGGGATTATCACTTAACTTTGAGGTTGATTACCTGACTTTTCTAATCGCTGTAACTTGGTGATTATGTTTCATATGTTGCATCAAGTCATTGTGAATTTGCTAAAGGCCTATCCTACCGCTTAGTTCATATGGTGAAGTTGTTTAATGAACCTAGAACACCTCAACTTGCGTCAGAGTCCTCTCTGGTTAGAAAATGACAAAATACATAAATTGGCTTGCTAGGATCCTATGTGTACGCGGGAGCGGAGAAGGTTGTGTGGTTTCACTTTGAAGCACTTCATGACAAGGACCTCGTGTAAACGTCGCTGTTTTATGAGGCATATTTATCATCTACTAAACAGTCAATATATGTACTTGAAAGATTTGGGGGATTTGTTTTATGGGGAGGGGTACTCCTCTTGCATATTAAAAACAGGGCAAAGGTTTCTAGGCATTAGAATGCTTTTAAGAAAGCATATACGATAAAGATGTGCTAAAAAATTAACGTTTTACTTTGTTGGATCTCTGTCATTTTGAATTTGTTATGAGCATTGTTGATGGTGTGAGGGATAAGGTTGTTCATTTTGTCTTCTCCTTCTTTAAAGGTTTGATCCATTTTAATGTAATACGCTTTATCGAAATGTTCATATCATTGGTAGATCAGCATCGCTGATATTGTAACACGCTTTACTCTGATTTACTGGTTAATATCATAGTTCTGTGGTTCCTTTAACTTCATGGTACTAACATTCTCTGACATAATAATTGTCATTAGGGTAACGTTTTGAGCATACTCGAGTATAGGAGGCACAATTCAGTTACTATAATCAATAGGTGGTTTTGAAATCCGCATGAAGCAAGAGCCCTTCTTGGAAGGTTAGAGTATCAGAGAGCCAATGTAGAAGGTGCCCTTCGTGTATTTTATGGCATTGATCTCCAAGCTGCAACACAACGTCTGCAAGCTACCATATCTGAGAAACAGACCTCTAAGAAGGGTCGCTCGAAAAACAATTCACAACCTGCAGTTCCACAGCATGCTGCTAGCCTAGTGCTTGAAGCTATATATTTGAAAGCCAAGTCTCTTCAAAAGCTTGGGAGATTGAATGGTATGGCATGGATGAAACAATTTCCAGAAGTGATGCCCTTTACCTCTTGTTAGTCTTCTTCTTCTTCTTTTTCATCATCTATTGATCCCTTTCTATTGATCTCACAGATGCTGCTACTGAATGTAAAAGTGTCTTGATGCAGTTGAGAAAATTTTCTGCCAGGTTATACCTGATGTTCAAGTAGATGACAGATTGCAAGACATAGTTAGTCTAGCTGTGGAGCTACTCCCAGAGCTCTGGAAGCAGGCTGGTTGCTATCAGGAAGCTATTGCTGCTTATAGGCGTGCTCTCCTTAGTCAATGGAACCTTGATAATGACAGTTATGCAAGGATACAAAAAGCTTTTGCTGTGTTTTTTATTACATAGTGGAGTAGAAGCTAGTCCACCCAGTTTGGCTGCCTAGATTGATGGTTCATATGTTCCTAAGCATAATCTGGAGGAGGCCATTTTACTTCTGATGATTCTTAATAGAAAATTTTGCCTTGGTAAGATCAATTGGGATCCCTCAATCATGGAGCACCTTACATTTGCACCATCACTATGCAGCCAAACTTCTGTTATAGCAAAGCAACTTGAAGAGATCACGCCTGGTGTACTTCAACGGGTTGACCGTTGGAATAATTTAGCTCTTTGTTCCTGTCGATCAGGACAGAATAAAGCTGAATTTATTGCAGAAGTCTTTACACAAACATGAAGCCCCTGATGATCTCATGGCCCTGTTGTTGGCTGCCAAGATCTGTAGTGAGTGTTCACATCTTGCTGCCGAAGGTGTGGGATATGCACGTAGAGCAATTAGGATTGCTGAGGGCACTGATGCACATCTCAAAGGTGTAGCTATTCGCATGTTAGGCCTTTGTTTGGGAAAACAAGCTAAAGTTTCTTTCTCTGACTTTGAAAGGTCGTCTCTTCAGTCACAAGCTTTAAAATCGTTAGATGATGCAATAGCTTTTGAGAAAAACAATCCAGATCTAATTTTTGAATTGGGTGTCCTATATGCTGAGCAACGGAACTTGAATGCTGCTTTGCGCTGTGCAAAGCAGTTCACTGATGCAACTGGTGGCTCTATATTGAAGGGATGGAGGTTTCTAGCTCTGGTTTTATCTGCTCAACAGCGGTTCTCAGAGGCTGAGGTTATCACTGATGCTGCTTTGGACGAGACTGCAAAATGGGAGCAAGGGCCTTTGCTAAGACTGAAGGCAAAACTAAAAACCTCTCAGTCATTGCACACAGATGCCATTGAAAATTATCGTCATCTTCTTGCGTTGGTCCAAGCTCAGAGGAAGTCTTTTACTCCTTCCAAGAGCATTACACAGGTCCTTTGCTTAAGTTTTCATTTTTG
>JAOTBA010018418.1:0-10224 GCA_025629845.1 Erythroxylum squamatum
GGATTTCTGGAGACGTTCCTGCAAATTGTTTGCGCTTCCGCTGCTGCCTGCATGTGATGCATGGCTTGGGACGATCTTCAACATTGTGTTATTCAAAATAAACAGAAAGGAAAAAAAGAAAAAGAAAAAGAAGAAAAAGAAAAAACATCTTTTTTTTTGCATTATTTATTAAATGTGTCCTTGTTTCTGCTATTGAAGGAAACGTAGTAGCATTAGTTAGTGATGAGTAGTTGTAGTTCGTGGTATTAATATGCATATCTCAGAATTTATGTTTGGTTGTCCCTTCTTACTTAGCAATTTGTTAATACTTATGAGTTACCCTTTGACCTTTTTGCCTTGCCTTAGCCCAAACCCAATTGCAACCCTAAGCAAAAGCCCTTTTTGATCCATGATGACATGTAATCTATATGGTAGAGAATTAGTGAATTTGCAAGCATATGGTAGTGTAGTTTCTTAGAGGGAGTATTGAGTGAAACACCGACCTTAAACACATGAGAACATCATTAGGAAAATCCATCTTAGTTTTATTTTACCTTTGATCAATGATGTCTACCTTTGACTTTGTTTATATTCATTAATCAAAAGGTTATGATATATGTAGTAACTCGATGCTTGAGCTTATCAAAGTTAAAGGAATACATATACTCTATCTTCTTTGAAAACAAATTGACAGAACATCTTGGTTATTTTTAAATTGCTTGAGGACAAGCAATAGTTCAAGTGTGGGGAGATTTGATAGGATTGAATCATCTTATATTTTCTTATGCATTTAAATGTCTTTTCAAACCTATTATTGTGTTTAAATACTCAATTTATCTTCATCTTATGTTTACATATAGATTAAAGGAGTGAAAATAAATATATGCTAAAAGGAAGAATTTTGACAAAGTTTGGAGAGCCATCCACGAAGGAGAAACCATCAAGGGCATTTGGAGGAGAATCGGAGAAGACCCAGGAAATAACCCAAGGCCACGATCATAACAAATATGCCATGATCATGATAGAAGCTTAAGTAGAGGGCCACGATCGAGGGGAGTCAGCCACGATCGTGATAGAAAGCAGATAAACTGGCCATGATTGTGCACTAAAGGCCACGATCATGCCCTGCATACAGACAAACGCGAACGGCCTTCCAAACTTAAATTTTTTAGTGGCTTTTTGGACTTTTGAGGCAGAGGAAAGTCCTAGGTTTTCCCTTAAATGGAAAATACCACATAAAGAAAGAAAGGAGGACCAAGAAGATGGCCACACAATCTTCCACTTTTGGAAAACTTCAAGAAGAGAGAAGAAGAAGAAGAGAAAAGGAAGGAGTAGAGAAGTTTTTGTTATGCTTAGCTAGCTTATTTCATTTTCAATGCTTTCTTTTCATATGTCTCAATCTATTCATTCCATTAGTTTAGAATGATTTTTTGATGGATTTTGTTGTTGAAACTCATGAATTTTGTAAGCAACCTTTGTGATATATCAATGGATGTTTATTTCTGCAATTTTCCAATTTTAATCTTTGTTGTTTGAGTTTATTTATGTGTTTTTACAGATCTGAATTTATTGGGTATTTGAATGTTTAATGGTTTATGTTATGAGTTTTTGTTTATTTGTGATGCTTTTGATTAATTTGTGTTCAATAGTTAGGATATATGCATTTTGTTAGGTTTATGCTCAATTAATTTAGGTTTTTGTGCAAGTTGTATGTACTGAAATTTTCATTTTGATGCAATTAGTTTAGCATTTGCAACTTGAGGTATGATTAGTCATTTGTTAGCATAAAGGGTTTTGAATTCTATTAAGTTAGTGTTGAATTTTGATTTTTATCACTTTGTTTATAATTTCCAGCCTTGGTTTTATTTAATTGAGTATAGATTTTGTTTATTCAATATTAATCATGCTTGATATGAACATGTGTGGCTAGACTACTTAGGGGTTTCGAGATATTATAAGGGTGAAGGGATGGAAATTGTGAGAATGGAGTTGAACTTGTCTTGAATTGGTACTTGTAGGTCTAGGTTGGTTTGGGATTTAGGATACTTAATCAACTAATCTAGGATCCCACACCTTTAGGTTACACCTTCCGAGCTTATGAGTAGGTGGCCTAAGTTAGTTGTTTCTTAGTACCTAATGCATCTTCACTATTGAACTTAGAAAGCCTATTCTAGGTTATAGTGGAGATCGGAGGCAATTCTAGAGCTTATTAATTTTGCCTATTTTAGAGAAATTAAGGGTTCGAGAGCTTAATCTAGTACATAGGATATCACCATGATGAGACTACCTTTTATTTAGATTTAAAGATTAATGAACATCCCGGAATCCCAAAGATATCTCTAGCCTACTTCTTTACCATTGTTATTAGACTTTTTTAAATTTGCTTTGTACTTATGTTCTTGGTTACGTTCATTGCATATTAGTTGTCTCGTCTTCATCAGTTCAGGGTGTTTTGTTTTCTTTTGTTACAACATTTGAAATAGCATTTGCATCCCATCTCTCTATGGTTCGACCCTAGCTCACCATTTACTACATAGTTTGGTAGTTAGGAATTTATTATTTTGTCAATAATCTATTGTCATCATGGAGCAAAACGAAGAAGATTAAAAGAAGATGAGACAAGAAAGAAAATAAAATAAAATGAAATGAAGAACAGTATTAAAACTCAAGACCATAAATTAATTTGGCCATGCCAAATTGCACAGTCGTGATCGTTAACTCACGACTATACAATGTTTTTCCTTAGGTGTGAGACACTCTCACACCCATGTAAGGTGTCTCATGGGTGTGAGACACCACTTACACTCGTGAGACATAAGTCTTCATCGGGAATGATTCCAGTTGTCCCATTTAACCTAGTTATTTACTATATAAAGCAATATGTTGTGACAGTTGCGAAAGGTTGGACAGATGCGAAAAACCTACACTCTTCTTCATTATCTCTTAGTTTTCAACAACAAAAGAGGCGTTAATGGCTCATGCTTAGAGATTGATTGAGAAGATGGAGGGCTAACTATCCCGACACCGGCTCAGGGGGATAATCGATGCCGAGGAGCATATTAAGCATATCATTGTTGTTTATCATTTTCTTTCCCTCTTTTCAGATTGTTTATGTTATCTTGTATGTATTGATTGGGTATTGTATGAGGATGATTTTGATGCTCTATTCAATCATTTTTTGTGAACACCCATTGCTAGAACTTGAATTAGATACATAATAGTCGTGTTTGAAGTTGTATGTGGCAACTAACGGTATTAAATCATTCGAGATAATGTAAAATAAGTTAAATAATCCAAACTTTTGTGATTATTACTTACTTACGAAAAATAATGCGACTGTCTGGTTAAACTTAGTGACTGAACCCAAGTTTTCTATATTAAGTGATGACAATTTCATGGTTTTTGTTATACTTTTTGGCTCTTATTATTAGATATTGTGCTTAATTTAGCTTATGAGTGCTTGCTTTGAATTAATGTAGTTTGAAGGTAAAATTGTCACAAACAGTTAATAATTGCACTCAATTGATTTTTAAGACAATTGATACTGCAAACTATTATTTTTCATTGCAGGACACTCAAGAAGTGGAGCCAAGAGTGAAAACCAAGAAAGTCGAGAACACAAGTCAACACCACCAACAGGCAAAGTTTGTTGCGGCGAGGATGACCTTTCGCTGCAGCAAAACCAGAGAATTCAAGTAGAAACCGTTTGGGAAGAATTCTCTGCGGCGAAGACCTGACATTGCCTTGGCCAAATCGCAAGAATTCCAGCAAAACCTTTGGGGAAAATTTCACCGCAGCGAACACCTGATGTCGCCGTGGCGAAGTCACAATAACTTGCTTGGAATACCTTTAGGGAAAAGTTCGCCGCGGTGAACTCATCCTTTCGCTGCAGTGAAGCAGTTGAATTAGCCCCAAACTCGAACCATTTTTGAAAAACTCACTAATTGTAGACACCCGACCTGGCAACCCGTTTTGGAGAAAAACCTATTTTTAGATAAGTTTCAAAACATGGAGAGGGCCGACATATTCATTCAGTCATCAGATCATTATCTTGCCATCGTTACTCTCATCTCTCTCTCATTTTCTCCTGCATTAACCACCGTCGACTTCTACCATGGGTGCCTTTGATTTCTTGCTAGTTGTGAGGCCTCCGAGAGTTATGCTTGGCTAGGCGTTCCATTTCTTCTTGAAGATGTAGCAATGGCTAGAGTTCCATGAGCTTAAAAGGGGAGTAGTTAATCCATGTTCAGCTATGAATTTATAATTCCTAGGTCTAGGATTTGTGGTTTATAGTTGATCATACTTGATTATAGTTGTAATCAAATGTTGGATATTCATTGTGTGATTTGGATTGGTTTATGTAGAAGTTTGAGTTTAAATATATAAAGTCTCATATATTTCTACTTGTGATCTTGTTGATTCTCTATTATCTTGCATGGTTGTGTTTGATATTGAGTTGATGCTAGATTCATTTGACCCATTGCATTGGCAAATCCTATCACACATACTAAGAGCGCTTAATGGGATCTTGAGAAATGGAGTCCTATTGATCAAGATCCTAGACTTAAAGAATCCTTTAAGGTTTTCATTTTAAAGCTTAGTGATTTCTACTCAATAAAATCAATTTCGAACTATGATGGTCAAAGCTCATTTTCAAAAGGATTCTATCACTTGTTTTAATCTTTTTGTTTGCTATCCCCAAAAATCAAAAAAGAAAAATACATTTTACATACTTCTTAAAATTCATTTTAGTTCAATTAATGTTTTCAAAGATCAAATCCCCTTTTTCCCAATTAGTTTGCATAGCATGACATATAGGTTAACTTAGGTCCATTCATCTTAGGTTATAATTAAGTGAAACGACCCGATGGTGCATCATATATTGCAATCCTTGGATTATTTTTGATTTGACATTCTCAGGTCGTTTCTTTCCTTCACCTGTTTACTTACTCTTGCTCTGTGATCGATTCTGACAAGTGTGGGGGAGAAACTATTTTAGTAAGGACAATAGCTTAGTTTTTAGTTTAATTAATAGTTTTTCAATTCAATAAACTTCTCTTCTAAGTTCTGTCTCTTTCCTTTCTTTCGTTGTGTTAATTGCCCCCCTGAGCTTTATATATTAGTCGCTCTATTGTTTCTCTTCACTACACATTTGTGTTTATATTGTTTCGTCATTGAGGACAATTATGTGTTCAAGTGTGGGGGATGAATTTATCCTTGTGAATTCAGCAAAATAGCTTCTTCATACATCAATTTTGGCCACTTAAGTGTTTTTTTTCCAATAGGTCATTTGCTTGCTTAAAGTTGTTAACTTGGTTTATTTTGAGGTGAATCTGAAATTGCAAGCATTTTTCCACATTTCTGCCACTTTTCGCTGCGGCCATTACTGGGTTTGCTGCGATGAGGCTCTTTTTAGGCATACTTCGCCACAACCACCTTTTCTTTTCACCGCGGTGAAGCCCCATCATTCACATATTTCACCGCGACCAACTTTTCTTTTGTCGCGGCGAAGCCCCGACTTCATCTCTTCTCGACCAAACAAATATTTTCACTCCCTCAATTCAAAATTCTTCCAAATTAGATTCTTAATACTCTTGTGTTGAATTTTTGTAAATTTCAAAGTTTCACATATGTTTTTGAAAAATCATCCATGTTTTTATATAATAGTTGGTTTTGGCTAATTTCATTTTTAATGTTTTCAACAAGAAGTAAGTGAGGGTACACTAAAAAAGTAGCACTTTGCATTTTTAAACCCTGAGATTGCTTAATTGAGATACTAACCTTATTGGAAGGATATTTGAGCTTGAATTCTTTCAATTGTGTGTATCTGCTTAATTTTATATCTCTCTAGAACTTGTTTTAATTCTTAATCAAGGCTTGATTAACTAAAATTTTGTGAATATGATAGAGGCATTCATTCAAAACCCTTCATCCAAACACAAACCCCTAAACACTTAACCATTGCTAGCCCCTTGAGCCATCTTTTTGAGTGCATGCACATATCTTTATATTGATGTAAATATCTTATTTCCAGTTTATAAATTTAAGTTGATCTTTATAGATAGTAGAATTCATATATGTCTAAAAAAGGGTTAATATAACGAACAGTTGAGGAATGTTGTTTGCCTCCAAATTATGAATTTGCCTAAGCACTTGTTTTAAAGTATAAAATTCAAGTGTATAGAATTTAGGTGTGTTGAAAAAAAAAGTTGCTGTGGTAGAATTTTTTAATCTTTTCCTTAGAATAGTTAATGCTTGTTTGATGAAGAGAATAATTGTAGTGCATATGGCTCATCTTTTTTCTTTTATTCCATCCATTTCATTTGGCCTTCATTCATCATTACAACCTTTAAAGTCCTCTTGATTAGCAAAATTATGGTTTTTGTAGTGGGGAGGTAAAACTATCACAAGCTTATGGTAGAGAATGGACAAAACAGATTTTAGAGTGAAATTATCCCAAGACAAGTGGGTTGAGAGTTAAATAGTTTCCTTTGAGAGAAATCTCTTTTGCTCAATCTCTTGGATTAAATACTTATAGTGTTTATCTTCTTAGCGTTCTTTCAGTCTGCTTTGGTTGATTTCTGAGAAAGTGGGTTTTACCAATTTCCTACTCTCATTTTTAAACATGGTCGGCATTTTCTTTTACACTTGTGTCTCTTTGACTTTTATAAGCTTTGTCTAGGAATACAAAGGTCTAAGTGTGGTGGAATTTGATTGAATCCAAGTTTTCTATATTATATGGTGACAATTTCATAGTTTTTGTTATACTTTTTGGCTCTTATTATTAGATATTATGCTTAATTTAGCTTATGAGTGCTTGCTTTGAATTAATGTAGTTTGAAGATAAAATTGTCACAAATAGTTAGTAATTGCTCTTAATTGTTTTTTAGGACAATTGATACTACAAACTATTATTTTTCATTGCAGGACACCCAAGAAGTAGAGCCAAGAGTGAAAACCAAGAAAGTCAAGAACACAAGTCAACACCACCAACAGGCAAAGTTCGCCGCGGTGAAACCAGAGAAGTCAAGCAGAAACCCTTCGGGAAGAATTCGCTGCAGAGAAGACATGACGTCGTCGCGGCGAAATCACAGAAATTCTAGCAAAACCTTTCGGGAAAATTTCGCAGCAACGAAGACCTGATGTTGCCACGGCGAAGTCACAATAACTTGCTTGGAATACCTTTCAGGAAAAGTTCACCGCAATGAACTCATCTTTTCGTCGCGACGAAGAAGTCGAATCAGTACCAGACCTGAACCATTTTTAGAAAACTTACTAACTGTACACTCTCGACCCGACAACCCGTTTTGGACAAAAACCTACTTTTAGATAAGTTACAAAACACGGAGAGGGCCGACATTTTCATTTATCATCAGATCATCATCTTGCATCGTTACTCTCATCTCTCTCTCATTTTCTCCTGCATTAACCACTGTCAACTTCTACCATGGGTGCCTTTGATTCCTTGCTAGTTGTGAGGCCTCCGAGAGCTATGCTTGGCTAGGCATTCCATTTCTTCTTGAAGATGTAGCAATGGATGGAGTTCTATGAGCTTAAAAGGGGAGTAGTTAATCCATGTTCAGCTATGAATTTATAATTCCTAGGTCTAGGATTTGTGGTTTGTGGTTGAACATACTTGATTATAGTTGTAATCAAAAGTTGGATACTCATTGTGTGATTTGGATTGGTTTATGTAGAACTTTGAGTTTAAATATATGAAGTCTCATATATGTCTACTTGTGATCTTGTTGATTCTCTATTATCTTACATGGTTGTGTTTGATATTGAGTTGATGCTAGATTTCATTTGACCCATTGCATTGGAAAATCCTATCACACACACTAAGAGTGCTTAACGGGATCTTGAGAAATGGAGTCCCATTGATCAAGATCCTGGACTTAAAGATTCCTTTTCAAGAGGATTCTATCACTTGTTTTAATATTTCCGTTTGCTATCCCCAAAAATCCAAAAAGAAAAATGCATTTTACATACATTTTACAATTCATTTTAGTTCAATTAATGTTTTCAAAAATCAAACCCCCTTTTTCCCTATTAGTTTGCATAGCATGACATATAGGTTAACTTAGGTCCATTCATCTTAGGTTCCAATATTAAGTGAAACGACCCAAGGTTACATCCTATATTGCAATCCTTGGATTATTTTTGATTTGACCTCTAAGGGTAAGAAATAAGGATTGAATCACTTAGAGAGCTTATTCTAGTTTTCCCAATATTTAGGGTTAATTAACAAGCTCTTCTTAATTAACTAAGTTCTAAGGAAAAACCAGGATTAACAGAGCTTGTTGTTAATTCACGATCAATAGTCTAAAGAGAGATGTGAAGATCATAATTCAATGACATATGTGAAACTGTGCTTAGGACGAGATTAAACCAAGAACTGGATTTTAAACTATTCATCAGTTTTATCACTTTACTGTTGTTTAATTTGAGTTGTTTTTATACATTCAATTTTTCTTTGCTTTCTAAATAGCATTGAACCAAACCCCCCTATTTTGCATATAAAGATAATTTAAGAAAGTAATTGGATTTAATCTACGTGGGATCCATCTAGACTTGCCACTACTATAGTTGTATGTTTAGTTATTTTGTATAGTGTTACAACACGTTACCAAAGACCCATTTGCATTTGACTTGCTTAGATTCTTTTGGCAAATAAACGAGGTCTTAGACATTCATTTGTGCCATTGAATTTAACTTATCTTTCATAGCATCAATCTATTTACTTGACTTATCAGGTTTGTGAAACTAAAACAGAATCATTATTAATGCCATAATTAATTTCTAACTTGTAAATAAACCATATAGTCACCATGAATATCTAATCTCCTCATTATTACAAGTTTGTTCAAAGCTATTCCATGCGGTTCATTTAAATTAATTATTTGTAAGTTATTTTGTTCACGAGGTGCAGTTTCATCTAAATCTTGTTCATAATTATTTTGTCCTTTTAACACTGGGACAATATTTGGCATAAATGTAGATACTGGAACATTTATGGGTAATAAAAAACTAACCCTTATTTCATGAATGTCCACAATATGTTCTTCAACACTCCCAGTAACTTCACCATTTTCAATGAACTTGGTATTAGTTGTTTCAACAATTCTTAGACTATGATTCGAATAGTCAAACCTATACCATTTAGATTTCTTTGGGTAACCAATAAAGTAACCACTGACTATTTGATAATCTAATTTATTTTCTCGTGGATTATAAACTTATGCTTCTGTTGAACAACCTTAAACATATAGGTGCCTTATACTAGGTTTCTTTCTAGTCCATAACTCAAAAGGTGTTTTAGGTACTGCTTTACTAGGAATCCTATTTAACAAATACACAACATTTTTAATTGCATGTATCCACAAGGTTTTGGGTAATGAAGAATTACTCGTCATACTCTTAACCATTTCTATTAATGTCCTATTATGCCTTTCTGGCCACACCATTTTGTTAAGGTATGCCTAACATAGTATTTGCAAATGCCAAGTTTCTCGAGAAAATTTGCAAATGGATTTGAAAATTTTCCTGATTCATCATATTTTCCATAATATTCACCACCTCTATCAAATCTTATAATTTTCACTTTTTCTTAAATTCTAATTACCTTTCAACCTTCTTTACAAACATCTCAAGAGCATTTACAACTTGATATTTTTTATTTAGAAAATAGACATATCCATAACTTGAAAAACCATCTATAAAGGTGATGACGTATTTTTCTCCACTAAAAGATGGAGTGTCAAAAGGTACACATATATCAATGTGTATAATTTCAAGGGGCTGAGTACTTCTTATGGTTTTTTGAACCATAAGGCTAATACAATGAACTCTTTGATTCTTTAGCCTTATTTCCTCCTGAATGAGCATATTGGATAATTCATTAACATTCCATTTAGCCTTTCTAGTATTGTAGTTAATTTGAAAAGGTCCATGCTTAGGGAGTAACTAGTTCATATTGAATTACACAAAGAGGAAGTCTTCAACTTTCGTACCCAAGGTCTTTAATTTTGCTACAATATTTGTCATCTCTAGGACATATTGATGTATGCTTTGAGACCCATATTGTTTTAAAAAGGGGACTGAATATCGAACCGATTAAAGGAAAGATTTAAGGTTTAAAGATTTGATCTGTCGGACCCCGTTACCAGAGCCCGACGGGCCCGGGTGGTGAGCCTGACTGAAGCCCACTCCCGAGACCGCTGGCTTGCTGAAACCCTGAATCTG
>JAOTBA010018429.1:0-10223 GCA_025629845.1 Erythroxylum squamatum
TACTCCATTCCATTATCTGACCGTAAGATCTTAACTCTAGCATCATGTTGAGTACAAATCATTTTGTGAAAAGATTGAAAGCATGAAAAAACTTCATTCTTGGTTTTCATCAGATAAGCCCACGTCAATCAGGTGCAACAATCAATAAAGATCACGAACCATCTATGGCCAGAAAGAGAGGGAGTTTGAGTAGGACCCCAAACATAGGAGTGAATGGTCATGAGAGGAACAAAACTCTTATTATTTGATAAATGATAAGAACTTCTAATGTGTTTAGCAAGTTCACACGCTTCACAAAACAAAGAATTAAAAGTTCTTTTAAACAAGTTTGGATAAAGTTTTGCTAGAGCAAAAACGAGGGAAGTCCTAACTGCCTATGCCACTGTATAATTTCCTTATTAATCACATCATTTGCAAAAGACGCTTGATGTGCAACTCTCAGGCGCTCTTCTTCCAAGACATATAAGCCATCCTGCAATCTACTAGTTCCAATCCTTTGCCTTGTGTAAAGGTCCTGAAGAACACAATAGTCAGGAATTTAGTGATAGAACTGACAGAGAGAAGATTAATAGGAAAACAGGGCAAGTGAAGTACTGAGGATAGGGTAATAGTGGAAGTATAGTTAACAGAACCTGTACTACATACGGAAGTAAAAGACCCATCTGCTATTCTAACATTATCCATGTTGCTTCCATGAGACTATGTTAAAAATTTCTTTGAGAGCCTGTCATATATCTGTTAGCTCTAGAGTCTATAATCCAAGGATTATCTTTAGAATTGTAGTAATCAATACCTGATTTGGCAAGGTTTGATGCACCAACTGTGGAAGCAGAGTTTGTTTTTGAGAGAAGCTGTCTTAAGGCCTGAAGTTCCTCATTGGATAATCCCCCAGCTAATGATGTTTCGGATACTTCATTTCCATCAGCCAATTGAGCCTGACCCCTTGCCACTAAGCTGTTTCATTTCCATAAGCCAAGTGAGCCTGACCCCTTACCACGGAGTTGCCTCGCTTTCCACAACTGTGATTAGGCCTTCCATGCAATTTCTAACAGGTTTCTCGGGTATGTCTTGATTTTCCACAGTAATCACAGTGTAAGTGATCCTTATTAGATGAGGTATTTGCGGGTTTCGGCTTTTGTGTAGAACTTGCAACTAATCCTGCTTTTTCAATGATAGGTGTATGTAGCATAACATTTCGCCTACTTTCTTCTTGCTGTACTAGAGAGTGTGCGAGCTGAACGGAAGGGAAAGGATCTTTTCCAAGTATTGTACCTCGTATATGATCATACTCTGGGTTAAGACTCGCTAAAAAATCAAATACTCGACCTGCTTCTATCATTTTTTGGAATCTAGCAGCGTCTTTTGAGCATTCTGCTTGAAAGTCCTAATAATAGTCTAATTCCTGCCATATTCCACATAACTCTGTAAAATACTGTGATACAGTCATATCTCCTTGCTTCGTGTTGTGCAATTTATTACAAAGATAAAAATTTGAGCTTTATTATCTATTTGAGAATAGGTCAGAGAAGTAGCTTTCCATATCTTTGCCGCTCTATTAAGTAGCAAGTATGGCCAAGCAATCTCCGGCTTTATTGCCTATTCTGATACTTTCTTTCATGTTGCTAAACTAACATCTATCTGTCTATTCATTTCTATAGTAACTACATTTAATTGGCCCCCAAATTAGTTAGATATTAAAAATGCCTTCGTACATGGTGACCCCCAAGAGGAAGTGTTTATGGAGCAACCACCTGAGGGGGAATATGACAAAGTTTGCCGTCTTCACTGCTATATGCTTTGAAACAAAGTCCATGTGCCTGGTTTGGAAAATTTAGTTAAGTCGTAGAAATTTTTGGATTAACTAAGAGCAAGCCTGATCACTTAATCTTCCATAAACAATCTAAACTTGGGATTATTCTTCTTGTTGTGTATGTGGACGATATCATCATTACAGGAAGTGACTCTATGGGCATTTGATCATTAAATCCTTTCTTCACAGTTAGTTTCACACAAAAGATCTGGAAGCTCAGAAATATTTTATGGGAGTAGAAGTAACGAGAGGCAAGAAAGGCAATTTTTGTCCCAAAGAAAATATGTGCTTGATCTATTAGCTGAAATGGGAAAATTGGGAGCTAAGTCATGCAATATCACAGTGCCACCTAATATGCAACTTACAAAAGATGGATATTTGCTTGAAGATCCCAAAAAATATAAAAGATTGGTTGGAAAATTAAAGTATCTTATAATAACTCGCCCTGATATTGCATATTTTGTTAGCGTTGTAACTTGTAAGTCAATTCATGTCTTGTCCAACTGTTCATCATTAGGCAACCTTAGAACAAATCTTATGTTACCTAAAGGGAGTTCCTGGACTATGGATACTATATGAAAATCATATCCATACTAATATGAAAATCATATACATACTTATATTGAATGATTTTTAGATGCTAATTGGGTAGGTTCTAAGATCGATCATATGAGAGCAAACTTGGTCTCATGAAAAGTAAGAAACAAAATGTTGTATCTAGATCCAATCCAGAATTTGAATACAGAGCTATAATACAGGTAACGTGTTAATAATGTAGATATATCAACTATTATACGAAGTTGGTTTTAAAGCCTCAATACCAACAAAACTATGGTGTTGCTCTACATATAGCTTCTAATCCAGTGTTTCACGAAAGGACCAAACACATTGAAATTGACTGACACTTCATTCGTGAAAAAGTTCAACACAACGTGATTTTTATAGCATATGTCAAAACTAGAGAACAACTCAGAGATATTTTCACAAAGGCCCTAAATGGTACTTGAATCAATTACATTTGTAATAAGTTGGGCATGATTAATTTTTGTGCTCCAACTTGAGGGGAAGTGTTACATATTGAGCATTAATGTCATTGATTCTAATCTTAATTATAGAGATTGTAATCGCTTGATCATAGGGGTTACATTCCTTAAATTAATCTTGTAAATATGTATATATAGCCTTACTTATGTACAATGAACATATGAGAAAATACAAACTCTTTCTATATTACAGTTATCAAACATCTAATAATATTTAGAACACATTTAAATTCTCTCTCATATTAAATGGTTATATCTTTGGTAAACATATTCTAGTGTTATGGTGTATGTATTTGTTCATTACTGATTTTTTTCCCCCTACAATGAGAATAATAAGATAACTTTAATATAGTAATTTTTGGATAGGTGGACGGCAAAACAGGTTCTGTTTGTTCTTTTCTGAAGACATTCATGGTCATCTCATCTCTCCCCTTAGCTAATGATATTGTTTATGAAGCTTGTTTTTCCTCATTTCCATTCCAAGACCCTATGACAAATAATAAAGTTCTCACTTTCCATTCCACGTAATATTTCCTCTATTGAAAGGACCATAAGCAGTGGTTTCTAGCATTTCATCTAAATTTCTCCCTTGTTATATTGCATTGCATTTTAGATAGTTTCTGTTGTGTTGGAACTCATTTTAGATAACTGAAGAGTCTATTATCGTATGTGAAGGAAGTTTAGGGTGATATAGATATTTACTAAGTGCATTGTCTTCAGTTGGAGGGCATGTGCAGTAATTGTGAAGTAGGTTTGTATGACAATAGCATCCAATTGTTTGCAATATGCATTACAAAGAATGGTCTTAAAAAGATTCTTGATATTATCAAACATTTTTTGCAGCTGGGCTGGAACTCAAGGGATTGATATTTCTGTTTCCTGATCTTTGACTTGCTCTTATTAGTATGGGCTAATATCATAAGTAGATCAATCTAGGATAGCTAAATGGAAATGAAGTCTGTCATATACTTCACATTTTTCTAAAGATTCCCATCAAACCAAAATTCAATGTTTCATGCTCTTCAAATTTCTTTAGCAATGAGAAGGGATGTGCTCTTCTTTTGGCCTTGCTATGTTCTTACTTTTTTCTGTTATCTTGTTTTCTGTTATCTTGTTCATGCCTCATAGTCATGAGCCATTCTCTAGACCTTTGTACTTAAATCTTGGAATATTACCAAAAGTTGTTCAAACATCTTTGCACAAACTGCGCATGTAAATAGACAGTCACCCCATAGTCCTTTTCTTTCATAGTATGGAGTCAAAAAGCGTAGCTGTATAACCATCCACAAATTTTGGTCCTCATTAGAATGATTGTTAACTGTAGACATAACCAAGGTTAGTAACCAAGGATAGCGGCTTTACTTTGTGATTGGAACAGAGGTCTGCTGATACATTGTCTTGTGATTTATACTATTGTTTAATTTGGGAATGGGACTAAAAGAAGTTCCTATTCATGTTGTTCTGTGTCCACAGGATCGCTCTCTGGACTTTTATGCATTATGTGCATTATATGCTGTTACTGGTACTATCTTCATTCTCAAACTTTTAGGTTAAATCACTTCTGTTTTCATGATTGCAGTAAACAAAAGTAGAGCTACTTTTTCCATTTTAGCAATTGAAAATTGGGAATTAAATGATCATGTCTTATGGTTGTTCAGTTCTGTGTTCCAGGATAACTAAGAGGAATATTGGTAAAAACAAATGTCAACTAGAGAATTTGTGATATCAACAAATGCTATTATTGCTATCCCAAGCCAGTGGTCCTATGTACGACTACAAATAAACTCAGTCCATTTTGATCATTGAGATGCTAGCTTATTGTATCAAACATAGATGGAAAACCTCCTCAAAGCTGTGCTGAAAGAAGCTATGTGGCGCTCATTTTTCCTAAAACGGAGTGGTCATAGAATGAGTGAAATATTTCCTGGAACACCACTGGTTTAGACATGTGGTTCTAAACAAAAACTGAAGCAGAACTACATGCTATCCATAATAAAGATAATTGTTTGTTTGTCCATATTACTTATTGCATGAAAACATTAGAATGCTGGTCTTGTCAGGCGATAATATTTTGCTTGTAATTCTCTTTTCCCATGGATTCTACAGATGTAGCACTAGTAACTTCCTTGAGGGATGGGATGAATCTTGTCAGTTATGAATTTGTTGCATGCCAAGATTCAAAGAAAGGTGTCCTCATTCTCAGTGAGGTAAATTTAAGATGCAAAAAATGCAGGATACTTTTATCTGACTCTTGGCGCAATGTCACTACTTAAAATCTTATTATCAGGCAAGCATTAAAAGTGGGCTTCTAGTAATCTTCTGATCATATTATCCAATCATTTTGTTGAATCTACCCCATATATTTGTGCTGGATGTAAATGATGTATAAGAGACGATTGGTTTTACAGCGTACTTTTGTTTCTTTTGTATAATGTTGGCCAAAGATCATGAATCATTGGTAGTGTCCTAGAAGCTTCAGCAAACAAAATTTGCTTTCTTCCCAATTTTCATATGTATTTTTGCGTCTGATGCAAGTAGTTGTAGGAAGAGAAATCAGCTTATAGTGTTTTATTTGATGAATTTTGTACGAGAAACATTGGCTGTTTTTCTTTGCTTTTTATTTACATGTGTCTTGAAAAAGTCCTGATTCTGTATTATCTTTCAACATAATGGATCCTTTTGCATTTTTGACATTCAGTTTGCTTTGTGTTTCTGTAGTTTGCTGGTGCAGCACAATCTTTGGGTGCTGGAGCACTCCTTGTGAATCCTTGGAACATTAGTGAAGTTGCTGATTCAATACTCCAAGCTTTGACTATGTCAGTTGAAGAAAGAGAAAAGAGACATCAACATAATTTTGTGCATGTCACAACCCACACAGCTCAAGAATGGGCTGAAACTTTTGTGAGGTATGATGAAATAGAATTTTAAACTAGAAGTTGAAATTCTACTTTTTGAATGTAATATTTGTTGTTGGCCTTAACTTATGAATCTACTTTTGTTTCTGGATCTCCCCACAGAGGAGAGATTAAAGGAATATAATCTCCTTACAGGCTAGGAAGCCTAGGTCTTGGAAGAACTAATATTGCTGACATGCTTATCGCATTTGTTACTTTATATGTACCTTTTAGCAGAAACATCTTGCGGGCCACTCTGTTTTTTAGGTTGTTTTTCTTGCCCTAAGCTATCTTAAGTATCGTTTTCATGTTTTTGATACTTCAACAGTGAACTAAATGATACGGTTGTTGAGGCACAATTACGGACAAAGCAAGTCCCACCTTGGCTTCCAGAAGATGATGCAATAAAATGTTTTCTACAGTCTAATAATCGATTGCTCATACTGGTATGGACGATTTAGGACTTTGCGGTCTTGCACTTTTGGGCTTTGAATGAGAAATTACATTTTGATGCCTAATTATTAAGATGTTTGTTGCTATCATACATGCAGTATCCTTTTTTGCATTGTTAAGTTTTGCAACCATTTGATTACCTACTTAATCTGAACAAGCATTCGTCAGTCTCACTTTTGCTGTATCCTAATCTAGTATGTACCTCTTATCTTATTGCATTGAGTAGAAATGTTGCTGGAGATGTGAATGGTCAACTTTCTCAATTAACGTCTTTGTTTTGTTTTGTATTTTTACGTCAATACTAATAAAGTCGATTGTGGTTTCCTTTTTTTTTCCTCAAAAAACTCCTGTGTGATTTAATTGAAAAGATCCATATTGTCTGATAGTTAATAAAAGAAAATTTTCCTGGTATTTTTTTTTTGTAATTTGTAAAATGATTATTATCCTCGAATTATTGTAATTCATTTTCCTAGTACTGATGAATTCTATTTTCACATGATTAATCGTTCTTTTACTTGAATTTATATTGAAAAAATGGCATAGTTAACTAATTATCAAAGCAGAGGGATCTCTACAATTAAAGTCAAACAAAAGTGCTTTTTCTAAAATAACAATATCATATGGAGCCTTGGTACATTAACCCAAAAATGAAATTAATCTGATATTCTAAACATGTGCAACTTTTGTTCTTCATTTTGCCAATACCTATGATATCTATGGTGGGCATGACATTAGTAGTGAAAAAGTTGAAAAGAGGTTAGGAAATGGCATGTGTAGCATCTTAAGTTTCATGGATGTGATCTGTATTTTGTTCTCATTCCCGTTATTTTGTTGTTTAAACCTCAGGGATTTAATGCAACGTTGACCGAACCAGTGGACACTCCCGGGAGAAGAGGTGATCAAATTAAAGAAATGGAGCTTAAGTTGCATCCTGAGCTGAGAGAAACATTAAAAACACTTTGCAGCGACTCAAAGACCACCATTGTTGTACTAAGTGGGAGTGCCGGAAGTGTCTTGGATGATGTATCTTACCTAAATTCAATGAACAGATTCCTTCTTAACCTATTATACATGTATTGTAAATGAGTCTTCCACTTTTGCAGAACTTTGGGGATTATGACATGTGGTTGGCAGCAGAACATGGAATGTTTTTACGTAATACAAAGGGAACCTGGATGACAACAATGCCAGAACACTTGAATATGGATTGGGTTGATAGTGTAAAGGTGCCGAAGCTGCTTGTGTTAAGGTTGAATTTGTCACCGCATATCTACTAAATAATTACATCATTCTTTGGCTTGTTATTTCAGCATGTTTTTGAGTACTTCACGGAGAGGACTCCCCGATCACATTTTGAGCAGCGTGACACATTGCTTGTGTGGAATTACAAGTATGCAGGTGCTTGTTTTTTCTGGAGTTTAGGCAGGCTATCTTGCATCAACTGTTTGTCTTCCGTTGGTCTTTCTGATTTTTTTCTGCAATAGATATTGAATTTGGAAGACTTCAAGCAAGGGATATGTTGCAGCATTTGTGGACAGGTCCAATTTCTAATGCATCTGTGGATGTGGTCCAAGGTAGCCGCTCGGTTGAAGTTCGAGCAGTTGGTGTTACAAAGGTAACATATTGTTATCTATTTCTAGAGTCTGGCAAGCTTGGAAATTTTAAATCATATGCAACAGCTCCATGTTTATATTCAGGGTGCTGCTATTGATAGAATACTGGGGGAGATAGTTCACAGTAAATCCATGACAACGCCAATTGATTATGTCCTATGTATAGGACATTTTCTTGGAAAGGTAATTTGAGACCTTCTTTCCATCAATTTATCTACTGTAATTTTCTGAAGTTACATGGAAAAAAGTTAGGAAGAATTTAGCTCTATTTGACTTTTTTTCATAAAGTTAGGCAGACCATGGACACTGGCTTTAATTCATAAATTGATTCAGCTTAACTAGTTCTGTTAATGACATTCAAACATGAGGATATCTGAAGTAGTTATGAAGTGATTGGTGATATGTATAACCCCATTTAGTTTTGAACATGCAAGAAGGGAAAAGGGGAAGTATGCAGAAATCTGGCATCCAATCACTTTAATTGTAGGCATCTCATGTTGTCGAAGATTGTAATAGATTCTTTCTAAGTGCTCCAGGATGAAGATTTATATACCTTCTTTGAGCCAGAGCTCCCTTCTGACGGCTTTGGGATACTAAGAACCAAGCTAACGGATGGACTGAAATTACCTTGGGAAAGGAGACCTTTGAAGCTTCCAGCTGGTAGAAGTGGGACTAAATCATCGCATGGCAGGGCACAACGACCTTCGTCAAATCCCGAGAAGAAGACGACTAATCACAATCCTGAGAAAAAGACGACTAATTATAACTGCGGAGGCAGGAGGCAACCATCACCAGAAAAGACTTCGTGGAGTGTGCTTGATCTGAAGGGAGATAATTACTTCTCATGTGCTGTTGGACGAACGTGTACGAATGCTCGCTATTTTCTTGGATCATCAGATGATGTTGTGCCCTTTTTGAGGAGACTATCCAATGCATCTTTCTGAGGCGCATGCAGACGAAGTTGAGAAAGTTATTTTCTTTGCAATTCCATAAACCAAAAGTGAAGAAGGGTACAACAACCTGTGCTGAGCTGTGCGCTTCTTGTATAGCTTCACTAATTTATCTAGAACACAATGGTGCTCGTAATTGGCAGGAAGTGAAACTGAGGAAAAAAATAACGGTATATGACCACGGCAATGTTCTCTATTCCAACATTTCTTTATGAAGTCAACTAAATGGATTTTTATTATGTTCCCGACGGCTTGAGGCATTGCTGGTAAGGTTTTCAGTACAGTCTTGTTTGGTTTTATATACTCGCCAATTCATTTACTGTAAGGTTGAAATTTATGTACAAAATCCCAGACTTGAACTCAAATGTCCCAATTTGGAAGTTTTAATCACCGTTTTTATGTTTACTTCTCCCATGTTGTTGGGTTACCGCTTCCAACCTTATATTCGATAATTTTAATTAGTGTGCTTATTTCGAGTAGACGGTTCAATTTCATTAATATTTGCTGAGCTGAACTACCAATAGTTCTCTCGGTGCGCTCGTCGTCTGGAGGATTTGTGAATTCCTCCAGCTTGTTCTAGAACTTTCCAAAGCCGCCTTATAGCATCCAAGTTGCTGGAGATAAATTGAACAAGCACGACCATCTTTATTGGGCTGTACTATTAAACCTAAATTCGGATTATTGGCCAGGAATTATGATAGAGCAATTTATGAATGTCTTCGCGGTGGGCTTGATTTTACCAAAGATGATGAGAACGTGAACTTTTAATCATTTACACGTTAGAGAGATTGTTTCTTATTTTGTGCTTAAGCACTTAATAAAGTACAGGTGAAAACTGGTGAAATCAAAGTTCATTATTTGAAATCGTTAGACTTTGAATTTTTTAGAAAAGGTGAATTAAATAAATTAAACCATAAAAGACAATCAAAGAGAAATAGTACGCACATGACAACTTGCAAATTACAAGAGAAAGAGAACAACTACGAGCATACAATTGAATCATAAGTAAAACATAAGAGCTGCAATTAGTTTAATGAGTATACACTTTCTAGCTCGAATTGAGAAATTGTTGGTCCATTTCGTTATGCATATGGATGCTAATGTGAATTCTTATCAGCTACATTAGATATGTATTGAAATGCTCAGTGGAAATGTCATGAAAAATACGGTTATTCCTTTCATCTCATACAACTATAACTGGGAATGATAGGGAAATGCAAAAACACCATTTGATGGTTTTGTTTTGGAATCTTATATCAGCACACCAAACCTTGATTTGGCTCAAGTCCTCGGAAAATTCACTAATAAGCAAAGTTCTGAATACCGTACCGGACTTGATACCGGATTGGGCTCTGGAACGGAACTGTACCGGTACCGGTCGGCACCGGGTACCGTTTCGGGATATTTTTTAAATTTATAAAATGGTCCCTAAACTTTTTAAAAATTGCAAAATAGTCCAT
>JAOTBA010018450.1:0-10222 GCA_025629845.1 Erythroxylum squamatum
CTCCAATTGAATACAATTAAATAATTGTTCAATGAAAATAACCATTACATTTGCATGGTTAATAGTATATATCTATCTATCATTTATTGTGTAACATTATAGTACAAATTTGTAAGGCATTGTATTTCAACTCCAAAATTTAAAATAATATATTATTTTTATTTTTATATTCTTTTCATATGTAAATTTACTTTTAAATTTTAAATAGCATAATTATTACATTTCATGATCTTATCAAATTAGAGTCAACTTGAGAAATAATGTCAATCTAGAAATAAATAAAGGTAAGTTGTGAGACTCCGACATGCCAATACCTTTCACAGAACCGGCGCAATTAAACTCTGCAAATTCAATTCACAAGTTCTACCGAACGCAAGTTTGGGACCATATGTGAATGTAGGTAATGATTATGCTAAACGAAAACCTAGCAAATGGTTCCCTGCATTTACCTTATATATCACTATCGTAATGATGATAGACTTTGATGAGCGTGTCCTTTGGACTGAAACTCTTAAGTGAAATCAAAAACAAAAAAAAGAAGGGCACGCATGTAGTGTAACGCAAGACGAGGAGAACATGTGTATTTGAGAAGTCTGAAGGAGAGGACCCACAGAGTATCGTGGCAAAAACTGAGAATTACATGGCCACTTTTGTAGTGGCTTGTACCAGAAAATAAGTCTAGATTTTTTGTCTAATATTATAGTGTTTTATTTTATCTAATAAATCTCAGTCATTTATTTGTGTGGGTTTCGTGTGAGTCCCGTGTGGATCTCACGTGGATCCTGCAAAATAAATGGTTGAGATTTCATGAGACAGAATAAGACAGAGTAATATTAGACAGAAGATCTGAACTCTGAAAAACTTATGCCTCCAGTTCGGTCCCTCAATCTCTATCATTTATGGTTTTTTTTTTTTTGAATACAAAGGAAAACATACTAGGAAAAACTAAACAAACACAAACAAGCGGCTAACGCTCTGCTCGGAGGTACAACAGGCCTAGTTGGTCTTAGTGGAGACCATACAGGACTAGTAAAGGAGGCACGGAAAGAAACTGAACTCTAGGATCTGCCAAGGCCGCGAGGTTCGCCAGAGTGTCCGCGCAATGATTTCCTTCGTGGTAAATGGTTAGATGTTACCAAGAAAAGGTTGGCGCAGATTTAATGTAACAGGTGAATTAAAACCTTTTGTAGTGTCTTGGATTTCCAGTAACTACTGGCAACATGTCTCCTATGGTAAAAGGTTAAACCTTTTGCCGCTTGGGGGAAAGAAATGTATATTGTCCAGTGCACTTCCAACAAAATTATAAAAGGTCGCTTTCTGGCCTGTGACTACGCGTAGATTATTCACAGGAATAGAAGGGTATAATATGTGAAGCTTTCTCAAAAGTTACTCATGCATGGGTCCTAATTTATTACAAATCTACTTCTCTATATGTGTCTGGACTCTACGGTTCTTGTACGATAGTAGGTCTCTTTCAACCCTACTATTTCGTGTAAACGTGATTATGATTAATGTGAAAGTAATAACTATTTAATTGTAAACCGTTTTGATCCATGATGATTATAGAAAAAAAAGAAATAAATGCTTTTGAAAGGAATTACATGAAGAAGGAGAGAGTATTTTAATAAAACACATTTTTATTATAACAACACTTTACTTATAATTTCAGCCTACCATGTATAGATAATACGGCAAGATTATATATATACTATAAAGCAGTAACTAAATAATTATATCTAAATTATTGATACTCCGAATCTCTTATTATATACATATATTAACCCATAATTAAATACACTTTTCTCTTAAATTTTTTTAAAAATATAATTCACAATTATATTATTCATGTACTCAATTTAGCTCTAGCATATTTATCTTGATTTTAATGTTTAAATTTATCATTTTCAACCTTCCAATCTTTGACTAATTCATATATTTGATTCTACAGGGTTTTGATCCAGTTTTGGCCTAATTGTTGGTACCATGAGCTTTCCATCGGCAAGATACTTCTTTACGTAGACTTACTATGTGGACCAAGAAGCTACATGCTGGAAGAAAATGCATCTAAGAAAAGGACCAATCTTAAGCCATAGTTAGAGTTGCGTTTCTTTCTGCAGGAACTTAACTTGCTAGTTTGGAACTTTTTTGTGTGTGGGTTCATGTTCTCTGCAACTTATAGTACTCTTTCCAGTGCTTTTAATTCGGTTGATACCTGTCGTATCAATCACTGTTTCCTTCTTTGGATGGTAAAAAGACCCGAATGCATGCATATGATTATTTTGCTTATGAGAAAATTCCTAAAGCTTCCCCGTAGATTTGAAGTTGCGTATCGATCTTGTTTGATTTTAGCTACATGTATGAATAACGGATACTTCAACTTTAGGACATTATGAGCTTCACTTTGAATTTGCAGCCAGCTCTTCAGTCGCCATCTTATAAAAATTCGGACAAGTAAAAGCTAAGTTCTTAAACTCTATTCTCCAATAACATATGATGGATAAAATTCCTAATTTTCAAGTAATTTTCTTATTTTATCAATAAAATCTAACAAGTTAACCTTGTTTTAATGGAAAATGGGTATTATTAAAATCTTATAATTTCTGCTTATGTTTATCAAATTAAAGGTTCTTCAAGTTCATTAGATTTTACTTAAACCTTTAAAATATTGACTAAATTATCCTCTATTTAAAAATAAAATTTTTATTTTTATCAATCTAAATACGAAATTTGAAGTTAAAACATAAATTAAAGACTTTTTTACATTTTCATTTTTAAATTTTAAACCGATATTTTACAACTACAAATTCGTAATTATAAATTTCCAAACATTTCATAATTAGTAACAGCAAATGGATTATACCTTATTGCTATACGTTGTATTTTTTCCTCATTACAACATGGCTGCAAAACATTCAACAAACAACAAATAACAAAACTCATTTTGAGTCTTATCCGACGCATTTATAGAAGCAGTCAAACATTTTATACGACAACATACGACAACACGTGTATAAGTATACAGAAAGGCTTCTTCCAAAAAAAAAAAGGTATACAGAAAGGCAAGAGCGGCCATGTGCCTCTTATCATTGATTTGTTATTTTTAGAACAGATAATGATAATGAGCGTAGAAAGAGAACCATTTATCAAACTAAGAGTATATATAATCATGATTAGATTGGACCTTTGACGCATAAAATACAAATTCTATTTTGATCTGACGTTGGTAACAATTTTCTCGAGGAATCATGGAGTATTGGACCGCACTAACTACATGCATTAGCATTACATCTCATTCGATACTTTTTCTTCCTTAATTCATCCTTACATACAGTTGCCAAGTGAAGACAGCAATTGCGTCTGCATCAATTACACCATACGTCATAATTCTAGGGTTGTCTATTAATATTAGGATAGAAGAACTTTTTGAAATATTAAATTATAAGAAAATTTCAATTAAAATACCAGAGAAGTGGATGACTTTATTCTTTAATATTAGTATGAAAAACATTATTAAACTGTATTCCCATGAAACATGCACAGCATGATTGGAGCTAATGACTGGATTGGCTATTTCAGGAGTCCAATGAACGCTTGATCAAGCCTTGAGACCAAATGTATCATGATGGGATGAGAGTAGGTTAATCTCTCCTTGGAATTTAACATAAGAAGGTCCGACAATGTCTCCTAGCTGAAGGTTGATGTGAGGATGTTGCTAATATGCAATGTCAAACACTACTAATGACTTGGGTTTATTATTAGAAGCTATTTAATTTGTTATACAGTGGAGAAAGATCTTTTTCTTTTCCTTTACTTCTATCCTCCTACTGTCGACCAAATTCTTGATAGGTATGTTTTTCGATTTTCATGATTTGACAAATTAGACAAAACTGCTAACTAATAAGTTTATAGAAAAATTAAAAGTTAAAATTATGATTTCACCTTGAGATTTTTTAATAAAATTTGAACATTTATAAATTTAGATTTTAATATCAATATATATTCACAAAAAATTTTATAAACAATATGAATTAATAATCTCAAAGTTAATATATGATATTCGTACAGAAAAATTAAAAATATTAATATTGAATTTTTTAAGAATTTATTTAGGTTTTTATAAAATTTTTGAGAAATAATTCATATATTTCATAAAATAGTAACAGGACAAAAATGATAGTGATGATGCTGATATAATGTGGCAAAGCAAAGGTCCCGTCACGACGAAGAGACGCTAGATAGACTGGACCCCTGGCTAATTGTCTTACGCACAAGGACTCCTATAACGGAGACAAACCGTGACTCTCGATGATTCAACTTAATTAATTAATTGTTATGAAAAGTTATGTCATCCGTTCAGATTTACCCTTCTTAATATAACCATTCGATGGTAGGACTTGAGAGTGCAAACCTTTTCCTGTGCTTGCCACCTGTTGATCTCTTTGTATCGTATTTTGTTGGGTTTATCTCAAGAGTGAATTCTTATATTTAATGATCTTATGGTTTTAGACATTTTGAATTTTTATATGTCAAGTTTTGTATGATTCAAGGTCAGAATTCTTTGATGCTTTATCACTGTCTTATCATTTGGGTATTAATGCTTTTCTAAAGATAAGAGATGATATATTTGATTATATTTTAGTTTTAAATTTTTTTAAAAGTCGAGTTATATTTTATATTATATTTATTTATATATTTATTGTAATTTTATTTTCATAATAATTTAGTGCGTCAGTTTTACTTATTTACTCTTTAACCTGCATCTTTCTTTTACTGCCACATCTGCATGTGGGTCTATTGAAAATAGCTTCTCTATTACGTGGAGGTAAGGTTACATACTATCAGACCTCTCCAGATCTTACTTTATTGTAAAAATTCAGACTAGATGTAAGGATGATAATTACAATGAAGATAATAATTTGCTTGCTATTCATTTTCTGTTTTAACTTGCAGATATCCCACTAGTTGACAGACACTATGTGCTCTTCTATTTATGTTCTAGCTTGTTCCATTCATTCATGAAAAGAGACTTTAGCTTTGCAAATTAATGGAAAGCACTAAGCTTACACATACTAACAAATCTTTTTAGTAGCCGAAGTACTTCTTATCCAAGTGCAACTGAAACTCATCCATAAATTTCTTATTAGTTGTTGCGAAGGTGTTTTATTTATTATTAATTAACTGAATCTAATTCTTTGAGTGATTTACTTGTTAATTCATTCAAATATTTTGTCAATTAAATCATTAATTATTTTGTTAAGTAATTCACAGGAAATTTATCATTAATAATTATTATACGTTTTAAATGATTATTCAATTCATATTAAAAAATAAGAAATGTTCATTCTGTATTTAAAAATAAATTAGTTATTAAGGAAAACCTTAATCATATTAGAGTTGTTAATAGATTCTAAAAGTAGTTTAAATTATATAAAAACTTAAAGTAAACGTCGGCCACTCCCGAAGAGAAGCTAGTCGCTGAAAATTTGGCAACATAAGAAGCAAAGTCGTAAGTTATAATCATTAATTATCTTATATGCAAGAATCTTTTCTCCACTCATGTTTTATGTTTGTTTCTCCCACAAGTCAGTGACCATGATGAATCTTTCCATTCGATGATGGGCATCGACGACGATCTAACAGTGTTTAGTGACCTGTGAAGACAAGATGCTTTTATTTAGTTGATCTCCACTTTGGAATGATCTTAGTATAACATTGATATATACCATCGTGGCAACCGCAATGATAAACATATTAATTAAAGGTATTATTAAGTGTTCCAAAACTATATTGAAGTCTGTGCTAAATGGTCAGAAATTTTCATGATGAATAAAAAAAAGTTAAATTAAGATAATTCAATTATTTTTCTACGGAATTGGCGTATGTAAGTGAAAGTGTAGTTAATTGAAGGAGTTCAAGGGTCAAAAGTGCTTCCTCTCAACAAAAATGATTAATATTATTAAATGTCTAACTCCTTGTGAGATCCAAAGATTACATTCCACGTCATGTACATGATCATTCTCCAACACTCAATTGCTTGACCCTTCTTCTATAAATAGTTTTTCAATTGGATTCTCCCTTAAATAATATGCTCTACGACTCCCATGAACAATTCTCTTTGTATTTCTGATCTTTCTCCTTCCTCTAGTGGAAGAAGAGATGATGTTGATGATGATGCATCTGACGAGAGTAGTTGGACTATGTACTTGGAGGATTTTTTTGCTAACCACGTTCATGATAATCATGATTCTTCCACTTTAAATGATGAAGGTTCTTCTGTAGTCTCTGATGCTGCTTCTTCGGTTGGGAAGAAGTCCTTACACAGCGAACCAGTTGTTAGGTCTTTTTCTACTGATCAGAAAAGCTGTAACAGGTTTAGTTTCAAGAAGAGAAGAACCAAAGAAGCTTTCATTGATGATGCTTTGGAGGATACAGCAAGTTCTCCCGCACATAGCTCCAAGGTCTGACCGTTTCCCTGATTCTCAGTTTCTCACGGCTCCTTTCCCTTTCTTTTAGGAAGCTGATTTTTGAATGCGATGCTAATGTAATGGATATAATTTGCACACAGTAACAAATTATCTTATCTACGTTCAAATTTTGGCTGCTGGGAATAGGTTTATGATCTCAACAACAAAAAGCGGAAAGATTCCATGGGCATCTCCCAAGTAAGCTAAAAAAAGCCATTCATTTAGCTTTACTTCCATGGTTTCAGTTCTTCGATTGCCCTTTAGATCAATGTTTCGTGTACCTAACAAGAGTTTGGTTTTGTTGTAATAGAAAGACGATGCTTCATGCAAGGGACAAGAGTCACGTGATTTGGGATTTATTGGCAATGAAAATGACACTACACAACTAAAGAAAAGGGGTCTGTGCTTAGTTCCAGTATCCATGGTAGTGAATTTTCTTGGTTGATTCCGCTTTACTCTCTCAGCTCAGGACCACATTCCCTGTACCAAACATATGTTGCATGAAGACGTGAACATAAACAAGGATGTTGCTTGCATATATAATGAATGAGATTAAGATAAATCTTTGCATGTACTATCTTCAGCAACCTCTGAATTATATGTACCATTCATGTAAAATACCTCGTTTCATGATATATCTGGGTTTATCATAGAAAGAAAAATCAAATCTGAAATATCCATGTATCAAGTTTTGAATTCCAGATAATCGAGATATTCCTATCTACAACTGTTCGACCTATTCCTATCTACAACTATGATATTGTAATAATAATTATACGTAGTAACAATTACAATTTTGGTCCACAATTTAAAACACTACCCTAAAGTACTTTGTTGGTTTAATTAATTTGTTGATCAAGCTAATACATGAGATATGTGGCATTTGCAAGATAACGCACATAGTTTTGTTTAGGTCTTCTTGTTTCTAGAGTAAGTGACGTCCAAATTTTGGAAGGAAAAATTGGTATAAATGCATTCGTGTCACATACGTGTGAACAAACTAAATCTGTTTTTCCAATCAAACGTCTCTGACGGTCATTTTTCTTCACCAAGAATGCTTAGAGTCACTTAGTGGGTTGTTCTTTAATTTGACTCACCATCAAACCCCCACATACTGCATAGAATCAAGCTTTCGTGAGACTTAAGCCGCATGTCATTCTCTAAAAGTTTCCAACTTTCGTTAGCTTTAATTGATAAATTCGACACACTATCCTGGTATCTGCTTCTTAATTTCAAAGCTTTCGGTTGAGTATCCGGAAGTTTGGGTTTTATTTTCCTGACGATGGCTTGATATTTTCAACGATAACCTAACAACCCCACTTAATCCTCCAACTCATTAAGCGTGACGATTTAAAAGATGTTTACAAACCAACCAACCATTTAATTCTTTGTTTATTTCTACCTAGCTCCCTCTACTTTTACAATTGATGTGTCTATCGCTCGGAGTTTGAAGATACCCTTCTCATTAAAATTAAATTATGATAGTTGTTCTTCTATTAAATTCCATTTGGAGAATATATAAGAATTAAACTTGTTGATTCAAATTCCATCACTCAAAATATTTATTGTAAATATCTGAATCCTATTTTGATATATTTCTTTTTTTGCTCAATCGCGGAGTAATTAAACAAAACATATCTCCTGATTATCAATAATTAGTGTGGAATAATCTGCAAAACTTAAAAATCTGCTCAAGTTTCCAATAAAATATCGCAAAAAATTACAACTTCTCATAGTATAATTTCAAATCAAAGAAATCAAGTTAAAACTTTTTCAAGATATGAGATCTAAAAAATATTTAGTTCATTCAAACAAAGAATTACTAATAATAAAAAAAATGAATACTAAATTATTTCAAATTATTCAAATGCGTCTATGATGCAATTCGAATCTCATACGTTCAAGCATAATAAATTTTGTAAGATTAATAAATCAATAAAAAAAAGATGCATCTTGTTCTATTTGTATGTCTTTGGTACCCATCAATGTTATGAATACTATACTAGTGTCAATACTATATTTGATTCCAGTACAGTACGGTACTAGTATCAGTCAATATTAGATATTGTTTCGGATAGTTTTTAAAAATTACAAAATAGTTTCTGATTTTTTTAAAATTACAAAATGGTCTCTCAATATATTGTGCTATATAAATTTTAATTTTACATCAACCTTATCTCCAAAATCATAATAGTAATAATTTGAAGTCACTATCTCTTTATTTCTATTAATATTATTTTTCATATATAAATAATAACAACAAGTAATATAAGAAAAAAGATGTTTAACCATCGTACACACACACATATATAACTAAAAATAATGTAAAGCATTTAAAATGTTATAATTTACATCATATAATAAAGAATAATTACATCAAAACATCATATAGTAAGAATAATAAAGGTCCATAACTCCATAAGCATTATAACAAAAGTCCATGCAGCGAAATACATCCAAATAGAAGCGAAACCAAAGATAAAAATACTTACAGTTAAAAGTTTTACGTTTATATTGTGTGTGTGTGTGTGAATATACAAGTGAAATTAAAAAAAAAAAGAAAAGAAATAAAAACATAAAATTTCATTTAGTCCAATCTACTCAAATCATACTGACTCCAATTTTTACTTGGTGCAAAATCTTCGTCATTGAGAGAAGTCCAATTAGCATCATCATTATTCAACTTCATTATAATAAATGACATGTAAATATTTTCCCTTCTAAGATTAGCTTTCAAATCACTCTCATTTATCAAACTTAGTTTCTTAGAAACTCAATTTACTAAAATATTGACATGGTCGAGGCAAATTAGATATGTAGAACTACTTATTCTATTAAGATTCCCAGTAAAAATTAAGATTAAATTATTAATAATATTTTTGAAGCTTTAATTCCTTTCACACCATGTTGCACTCATATATTGATTTAGAATTCGAATTACAAATCATTGTCATTCTAGAACATCATTTCAGGATTAGTCCTAACTCTAAGAAAATAAAAGTAACTGTAAGAAAATTAAAGTAACCTTATAAACAAAATCAAATGACAATTAATTTTCCGCTAGTAACAAAAGTGATACCTGAATTAAGTTTGCCTCTTTGACGAATTGTAATGGACATCCCAAATTCATTAAAAAAAATCTTATACATCTCCATTTGTGAGCTTAGGAGATCTTGTATCATTTCATGAGCAACAGTTATTATAATAGTTAATATCATTCTCCTATTAACTTCAACTTTCTTTGTAAAACTTGGCCTAAAATAAATACTAAGATTAAAAAAGTCCTAGCTGCAAACAACAAACAATAAAGTTACCTTTTCTATCCTAGCTGCAAACAACAAACAATAAAGTTATCTTTTCTATCATTCATTGGTGATTGTAAAATAAAGACCCTGTTTGGCAATTAACTTATTACATTAGCTGTTAACTAATAGATGATTATATCAGCTAATTGGACCAGCTGATTGCATTAACTGTTTGTCATTTGATGTTTGGTAAAATTAGTTGTTTAGTATTAGCTGTTTATTTATAAAATGACTTATGAGGACATGACTTTAAAAAAAACTATAAGGATATGAATATTATATATCTTAGTATTTACTTGAATATTCTTATAGGAATTTAGATTTTAGATATTAAATTTTACAAAAATTAAGTTTATAACTCTAATAAAAAACATAAAATATAATAATAATAATAATAATAATAATAATAATAATAATAATAACAACAACAACAACAACAACAACAACAACAAC
>JAOTBA010018580.1:0-10216 GCA_025629845.1 Erythroxylum squamatum
GAACTTAGATTAGTTCAACTTAATTAAAAGTTGATAGGACATATATGCTTTGATATTTGATTGAAAATTATGATAAACTGAGTAGTCTGATATGAGTCAAGTTGATTTAAATTTAACAAGTGATTTAATTTAATTAAAACAAAAATTTAACAAATTTTTGAATCACTAAAGCATAATTATTATGTTTGGTTTAGAACAACTCGACTTAAATTAACAATCCAAGAATAATGTATTATAATGTTATGCTCCCAAAGATAATTATGAAAGTGTTCATATTACAAGAGAAAAAGATGGTCCATTCACACCATTTATTGTTGTTATTTAAAATTTTTTAATCAAATTCTATAATATGCAAGAGTAAAACATTACTTAACAAAATAAAAAATTAATAAAAAATCAAATAAAATAGCTTATGTATATCAACAAAAATAGATTCAGAAATCGCTGCATCGCAGCTCACAAAAAGGAGAAGTTTAAAGTTTTTTGTTAAATATGTGGAATAGGTTGTACAAATCAAAACAACGTACAAATTCGATATGTTGTTGCACATTGTTTTGATTTATACAATCCATTTCACATATTTGACAAAAAACTTTAAACTTCTCGTATTTGTAAAATGCGATGCAATGACGTCTCAGTCAATTTTTGTTGAACGTCCTACTTCTTTGACAAACTGTGGCGGAAAATTCTTAGACACCTTCAACCTCTATTTATAGATGATCCAATAGAAAAAGACAAGATAAGAAAATTTCAACTACTATTAATAACAATTCTTTTAATTTGTTATATATACAAAATTTTCATATTTTTAAATTGCATACTTAATCCAGTCGTAATTTTTTAGTTGAAGTTTGTTTCAATGCATTGAAGAAATTATCAAGTAACCAGATATGTGATTCCCAGCGACAAGTTCGGCGATAAAAAGTAACGCCACAATACTGCGAGCTTCTCGACCTGGAGCCACGCCGACTCTTCTTCACCTGAGGCCTCTGAGCTGCGATCCTCTGCTCGGCGGTTGCACCGTAGCCCCCCTCCTTCCACCCAAGATCCAAACAACGAGAGCGAGCCACGTCAGCGCCGCCATTCACGGGAAAAAGCTGGATAGTCCGATCACCACCAGTGTCCTTGCTGAAGAAACTAAAAGTAAGAGCGAGAGAGTCCTCAGCGGCGGCGGTGTTGGAGCAGGAGTGTTCTCATCGAATCCTCTTTAATTTTACCTTCGAATATAATAACACTGAAACAGAGTGCAGTTCGGAGAGAGATGATTGAAGATTTTAGAAGTAAGAACGGTCGTGATTGGAGGACGACGTCGATCCAGCCAACTCCGGACTGATAACAGCAAAAGATTGGACCAGGTTATTTTGCGAAACCTAATGCTACTGTCAATCTTTTTGGGTAGACTGTTATTCTTCAAACGTCTTTGATAAGAGGTTTGTCGCTCAGCATGTACTAGGCTTAGATTGGTGATCATAATTCCCATACATGTTCTCTTGGATGATGCTAATTACTTATACAACAATAATTTTCTAAAATCAAATTCTATAATATGCATGCATTCAAATAAAATAATAATAAAAATTCAAAAAAGAATATTTATTTATAAATGATAAAATATGAAATAGCGAATACATAAATAAAAAACTAAATATGATAATAAAAGGAATTGTTTTTTTTTAATTAAGAAGAATTTAACGTAATCCATACTGGTGGAGGCCATATCAACTGATTAGATATATAATCGTCAAATCTATAAATTTCTTTCTCCACCATATCATAAATACCAAAATCATATCCACCTCTAACACCTTCTTCCAGAAAATCAAAAAAATTATCTGTAAAATATATTTTATTTCCTCTCCATCCTGCCGGTAAATTAACTGATGATATAGAGAACGAACTGTTTAATCCCACAAATACCAAGCCACCTTCAATATCTGACAACTCTGACCATGATTTATCACTTCTATGTAACTTGTAGACATTAAAGAATTGAGTTATTTCTCTTTGCCGTGTTTCGTCCCATTTTAATCTCCGTAGTATCAATAAAATTTGACCGGAATGCTCTACCAAATATGACCAAAAATACCCATATCTACCTTTTGGGAATGGTATAACTTCTGTGAGTTTTGGTATCCAAGAACTAACATCAAAAATCGAAAGACTCATCCTGCTGTTAAAACCATATAATTCGTCGTTATGAAAAATAATATCGTCGTAATTTGTTTCATCATCTATAGTAATCCATTCTGTATCTCCCCTCCTGCAAAATGCCAATTCAGAGTAATCACTGTATATTGAAGCAACTATGTAGTTATTTGAACTCGGATTAGAAGATAAAATAACCCTATGCAATAGATCATAATTTGCATCAGAAGAAGATCCTGTTAAAACTCGCTGTGCACACAAATCCCAATATATGAGGTCTTCATCTTCTCCTGGCTGATATCTCATAACATCAAGGAACTTGTGTCTTGGTGGAAGCTCCACTTGAGCTTTTGTAATGGGATTTATGAGATTAATCGTAGTAGATATACGATCAACCACAACAAGCCAACCATGTGATGAACCTTTAAATAGTTTCCCCTTGGCTTCTTCCAGAACAATACTGTAAACCTTATTGTTGAGTAAATTATGCAATCCATAGGATGATGAGACGATACTGGACCTATAATTTGGTAGTTATGGTACAGAGAGGATACGATTACATTTCAACTAGTGTTCCTTAACATCCTACAGTGTACATCTTGATCACTCAAAAAGTTTCAAAAGGAGACCAGAGTTTTGGCTATAAAAAGTATTGACCAGTTGCAACCAACCAATGTAACTCATGAAGCATCAAATTATCAATGGGTAAGAGATCTGAGTACGTTGTAGTCACATTTTGACCGAATACAGCTTTCACATCCAAGAATGGTGCAGTTTAAAATGATCTTATTTCCAGCCTTTTCTTGTGAGAAAAGCAAAAACAGGATCACCAAACTACAGTAACTCCTAAATTACCTCTCTCTGTACAAGAAACCACTGTAAGCATGAATTTTCAAGTTTTTAAAGCATGTAGGATGTTATGTACCATGTATCCTCTAAATGCTGTTTGTATCCTGATTACTGCTATTTCTTGCTTTGATTTCCCAGAGTAGCGTGCAACAGTTGTGAGCCGAACAACCTCAGCAGCAGCCTGGGCAGCTGCAAAACAGCTGCCTCAGCAGCTACAGCAGTGGCAATTGCCACGGAATAGGCATGTTTGCTCTGCTCATTCTCAGCTTGATTCAATTTTACACCTTCTAATGGAAGGGAAGGAGGAGGTGGTGGTGGTGGCGGCGCTGGAGGAGGAGGAGGAGGAGCACGAACACCGAATGAAGTAGTGTGTCTTCAGAAAAGGAAGCAACCCCATTCTCGTTTTCTTTATCTGAAAGCTTCTTGCTTGATTTCGATTTCTAGTGGAACAAAAACGTTAAATAATCGACCAAAAAAGTTGAAGAATAGCAAATGACATGAAGAACATATCAACATACTAAGAAATAGGCAAATAATAAGCATACCTTGGAGGAACTGAGAGCTTTCATCAAAGCGGAGAACCAACCTCCTTTTTTCCCCATCGCCTAAAGACTAAGCGTTCTCAAGCTAAACCTGAAAATTGAATCCCAAATTAATGCAGGTCACAACCCACAAAGAAATGAGAAGGAAGAAGACTGTGAAGAAGACTGTTACATTGGAAGCTTAACATAATAGATAATACAACACCCTGTTGACCGTTAAATCTCTCAAAACTGGAAACTACCATTAGTGACGAAACAGTTGAAGGTAATGATACGAAATTAATACTTCAGCCCTAAGAACATGTTTACGAAAAAAGAGAAGGTCAAAACTTTCACAGGAATAGGATCGAAGCCATAGCACAGATCTGCAACAACCACCTTCATTAACGACATTAATGAGCTTTATTTCCGATGAAGTTAGAAAGGAACATAAACCAATCAAGCCTGGTAAATATAGATACACTTCTAACCATTATGCAGTCTGATCAATAGATGGTCATTGACCCAGATGCCAAATTGGCAAGATCTTGAAAGAACACACGACCCAGCTCAAAAATTTTCAGAGTTAGAAACAACCCAGACAGGAAAAAGGACAAGAATCACCTCCAAATGAAAAAAGAAACAAAATTTTAACAAATGTATCAACCAAGAAACAACCAAGGAATTTACAAAATGTTTTTAACTATTAAATGAACGTGGTTTTAAAACATGCTCTCGAAAAAGCTATCCACAGAACAGTTCATGAAAAGACGTCTTCTGTGATAATGAGATCTAGAGAGAATTGAGGAGACAGAACAGATCTCGCCAACATTTCGATAATGGAACAATCAATAACAGCTCTGGGTTAGGGTAGTTCTTTGAGTGGACCCCACTGCAAAAATGGGGCCCAACTGGATTTTAAGATTATCCCCCAAAATCAACAACCAGCAGCGACAACGACATCATCATTGTAGGAAAATTTAGGCAAAATATCTGAAGTAATAGCATCCACTTGGAAGTCACGGTAAGCAACATGGGGACCCGTGGGAATGCCTGCCTGATAACTTCCAATAATTCACTCGCTGATCAAAGTGAAATACCATGACGTTATCAAAAATGAGGCAAACAAACTCATTAAGCGAGAGAGATGGGGATGGCGGAAGGGGACTATGTGGAGATGAGCCAAAACCTGGTAATATAAGGAGCTAGTAAGCGTTGCGGTGCCCTCAACATAATCTGCAGCGGGAATACCAAACTTCCATTCAGGATTTAAACTTCTTTCCACATTCCCAACAACCTCAAATATGGTTCCCAACTTCTCCAGCCATTTAAATTGTAGTAAAGATCAAACCTTCTCAACCTTTACATGCAAGCCTTGCCTATGGACAGCTAAATAGTTTACAATGTTGACAAGGTCTAGGTTTGGCATCTGGCGGTTAGATGCTTCAGCGTAGATAGTAAGAGTTTCCTCAAACTGGTCATTTCTATCTGAAACCTTTTTAACCAGTGCAGCAGCCATCGTCCCAGCACGTATAAAATCATCAGATATATTCCTTTGGGAAGTAAGGTTCTCTGCAAGTGCATTAAAGTTGCTACCTTTGACATAAGTATCAGCATTTAGGCTGTTCAAACTGGTAAATGGGGGAGAATGATAATCTCTTAGCCAAGCTGCAACAGGGGCATACTCTCCATACTGTGAGTCTTCAATGAGCCAAACAATATCCTTGGCCAGCCAGGTCACTCGTGCGAGTAACGAGAATACTGCATATCCCACGCTCAGAGACAAACTATCCTTTCTTTTCAAAGTTGTAAGGTGTCACCATGACTATAGCTTCCTTACCATCAGCCCGAGGTGCTCTTATTCTTCCAACAGTGCTAATACTATAAGAGGAACAACTGAAGTTTCGTTGTCTTAATCCAGAATCAGGGCTAGAAAGGAAGTGTCGTGGTTGGAACTCATTTGGCCGAGACTGGAACTTGTGAAAACAAGCTTCAGCACCAAGGTCAGACATGCATATAGTTTGCTACAAGCCTTCGCCTTTCACCGAAAGGAATACAGAAATGAAGGAAGCAAAACGTCGCATTCCCCTTCTATTTACAGGTGAAGAAAAGGTGAACCCAGTAACCTTACAACAGAAAAGAATCAAACTCGAAAAGTATTAGACAACACTCTACTTGTACACAATCCCAACCTATACAGCTGGTTAGTAATTGAGGAAGGACAAGACAGAAAGTTCAAAGCTGCACATACGTTCTTCTTAATTGACACAACACTTAATTGCATCTTTTAGTTCTTTCAATAGAGACCATGTTCGTAAATTTGCTAATAAGCAAACCACAACAGAAAATACTGAAAAGAAAATTAGGTTGAACCGGATAATGAGAAGGATCTGCTCATCAAATCCTCTTTAATTTTACCTTCGAATATAATAATACTGAAACAGAGTACAGTTTGGAAAGAGATGGTTGAAGATTTTAGAAGCAAGAACGGTCGGGATCACTGGATTGGAGGATAACGTCGATCCAGCCACCTCCTGACTGAGAGAATCTGACCAGTGGAGGGAGACAGAGAAATTAGGGATTTAGGTATTCACTTACAAACTGTGTTGCACGAATAACAACGTCTTTTAAATAAAAGGAAATTAGGGCTTCAACAGGGGCGAGTTTATTCGGAAATTTAAGAAAGATTCATTAATAATTAAGAAGAGTAATTAATTAGTTATTCTATTCTCTAGATATGTAACAAGGAAAGCAAAATATCTCAAAGTTGACTAACAACAACAATAAATAAATTATATGGGCACTGCAAATATGGGGACCTAAGAAGGTTCCAGGGCATCTGTAGAAGTGCACAACAGGTAATGGGGTGTGTCTATCCTAAAGTCAGAGAACAAATAATTTCCTCGAGCTCTATCAAGTAATGTTCATCCAGCTAGCTAGCTTATGAAACATATAAACTTTTTAAATCACCAGTAGTAGGGAAATTTCGAAGCAAGCAATTCAAAAGAAATGCAAAACATTAGATGTGAGACTTACGTCTTGGAGACACAGGGTGAAGCGACTTTGGTATGGGCGGTTTGGCTGTGAACCCATCCACTTGATACACTCAGCTGATGTACTGGTAAAAGAAGAGACATGAGAAAAGTCTCGTCCCTCTGCATCAAAGAGTTTCTTTTGAGAGACATGAAATATGAAGAATAAAAACTTTGATTATGAAGGATTGTTCTTACCTCTTCATCTAACTTCCTGAACTGCGATTCTCCTTCACGACATTTTGGGTAAAATAGGAGGAGCTTCCAACCCTAATCGACCCCTCAACATGATGGCCATCTCTGGAACGCCTAACCCTAATCGGGTAAACGGGAGGAGCTGTTTCGTATTTACTCAACGATGCGCCTTATTGAGAATAATAATCTAAAACGACGGCGTACCGATCAACTAATTTTCAATTAGTTCGTTCCAATTTTTTAATTTAAGTTGAACTATCTTTTACAATTTAAATAGATTTCTTAACTTAGGTTTGATTATCTTTTCACAAATTAAATTTCGTACTATATTATTTATACTTAAACTATTTTAATTGAATTTTTATTAATTTTTATTTTGTTAGGTGATGTTTTACTCTTGTATATTATAGAATTTGATTAAAAAATTTTAAATAACAACAATATTGATATGAATGGACCATTTTTTCCTCTTATAATATGAACATTATCATAATTATCTTTGGAAGCATAACATTATAATACATTGATGTCTCTAATTCTTGGTTTGTTAATTTGAGTTGAGTTTTTCTAAACCAAACATAAAAATTATGATTGATTGGTTCAAAAAATTTGTTAAATTTGAGTTTTAATTAAATTAAATTACTCATTAAATTTAAATCAACTCGATTCATATTAAACTAGTCAATTTTAATGTCTGTTTGAACGCGCTTATATCAGTAGAACTTTTATTTGTAAATTTTTTTTTTAAAGAACTTTTTTAAGAAACCAATTGACTATTTGACTGTCAGTTAAAAAAACAGCTTTTTTGAAAGGGTTTCATGCAGTAGATTGTTTAACAACATAAAAATAAAAAGCTCTTAATGTCAAAAAAAATAATAATAAAAAGCTCTTTTATTAATTTTAACTATATTTTATTTTGTAATAAAAATTATTTATACATATAAAAATTATTTAAAGTATGTTAAACAATATACAAAGCACAATATATTAATTATTATATAATTTTAAACCTTACGAAAGATAAATCAAAATATATTTAACCAAATCTTTTATATGAATTAAAAATAAGTAAAACTAATATCAAAAATAAATATTAAAGTATATAAAAAGCCAAATAATATTATATAAATCTCAAAATAAACGTGAAGATGAATTTGTAGCCTTGTGGGTATTGTGGAAATTATGTGTAAAACATAAGAGCAAAAGGGACTAAAAAATAGGCTCATTAATTGATCTGAAAAATTCTAAAAAGGTGCTTTTTTTATAAGCTCAAAATTTAAGCTTCTTAAAAAACTGTATTTTGATTGCCAAAAAAGTTATATCTACTAAAAAAAGTGATTTTTAGTATTAAAACTAAAACTTTTTTTCTTGAAAAAAGCTTTTAAGATAGAAACAAGTACTTATTCACCCTCCAAAAGCTCAACCAAACAGGCACTTATCATAAAATGAATTATCAAAGCATATATGTCTTATCAACTTCGAATTGAGGTGAACTAATCTAAGTTCCAACTTTTCTTCTTTTCATCATCAAAAATTATAAAAATGAATGTTATTGACCAATAACATATTTGTAAATGTTTAAACAATTTTATACTACTCTCTAAGAAACATGGACTAAACAAAGGAGGTAAATCAATCACTAAAGCTTGTTTCTTAAATGAAAACCTCGTAGAAAAACATATTCCTCCAAGGCATTAAGTCTAATATTAAGAATACAATACTTCATTCCCTTCTTTTTTTTGTTTTCTCACTTGTAGCTGCTGAAGAAGAAAATTAGAGGAAAGGTCAAAGGTCAAACCAATAGATAAATCTCATTTCATGGAGTAATCCTCATTCACTAAATCCTACAGTGAAATTAGTTTCAGGAATGTTGTCACTATCTGCTTGTTCCCCCATTATTAAGTCTCCGTTCTGACTGCAATTCAACGTCCCTAATAGCCCTGCACTCCACTGTAGGAGGACCAGAATGTCTTCTCATTCCTTCCGGGGAAGCAGAAAATGATAGCCTCTTTTTCGAAGATGCCACAGATGCCTTGTCTGGTGTCCCATTCTTGTCTGCGCTTAATGGGCTCGACAAGCGTGATTTTGCTTTTGCGGACTGTGTCGGAGCCATGTAACTTGGAACAGAGGGAGAGCTTGCAAGACTCTCGTCATCTTTGACTGATGACCCTGCAAGACTATGCCTTCTATAGAGCTCAGATTGGGCACTAAACATGCTCCTGGAATCCTCATCCCCACCCCAAGCACTTCCTTGTGGGCTTTGAGGCCTCATTTTACCTGTTACTGATGCTATCGAAGGTGCCTTGGAAGGAGGAGCTGAAGGGGATTGGCGACTAGGAGCTCGACTTAACTTTGGAGTACCAGGGGAAGGCTTGTTCTCGTAATTCATGCCACGATTAGAATAAGCATGGGTGATTTCTCCAACGGACATCGTGTGACTCAAGTGCACTCTTCACAGAGGCTCGGTCATTGTTATCTACCGCACTTCGGCTCTCCCAAGGCCTGGCCGCCATCCACCTCTCTAAATGGAGAGTTCCGGAAGCCTCAATTCCTCTTCCGTAGCCGTCGCCATAAAGTAACGAACCCAGAAAAAGTTCGGAAAATCCTTGATAAGTAACGAACCCAGAAAAAGAAATTCTCTTACAAAGATATCACCACACAAAATTTAACTCTCTAGAAACATACATACATAAAAGACTATTATTTCTACATCCAACAAGCTTGGGATCATCAATAAGTTGTCCACAAACATGAGAACATTCAAAAATACACAATATTATTCCTAATTAGTACACAAATTATTTTCTATAGATTCATAACAAAAATAAAATTTTAAACGAAGGTTGAAGAACTGTAGCGAAAAAAAGGAAAAAGAACGACGTACCCACCCACTTCCTACTTAAAGATGACAATGAACTCGATTAGTATTAATTAGTTATATATAATATTTAAGTTAATAAAAAGAAGAAAATGACTAACATAAAAAAAATCAACTATTTTATGTTATCTTAACTTAGGTTATCTTTTCACAAATTAGATTTCATACTTTATCATTTATACATAAACTATTTTATTTGAATTTTTACTAATTTCTTATTTTGTTATGTGATGTTTTACTCTTGCATATTATAGAATTTGATTAAAAAAAATTAAATAACAACAATAAATGTTGTGAATGGACCATCTTTTTCTCTTGTAATATGAACATTATCATAATTATCTTTGGGAGCATAACATTATAATACATTATCCTTGGATTGTTAATTTAAGTTGAGTTGTTCTAAACCAAACATAATAATTATGCTTTAGTGATTCAAAAATTTGTTAAATTTTAGTTTTAATTAAATAAAATCACTTGTTAAATTTAAATCAACTTGACTCATATCAGACTACTCAATTTATCATAATTTTCAATCAAATATCAAAGCATATATGTCCTATCAACTTTTAATTAAGTTGAACTAATCTAAGTTC
>JAOTBA010018678.1:0-10211 GCA_025629845.1 Erythroxylum squamatum
ATTAAGACACAATTAATACCAATTTGCAACAATTTTACTAACAAATTGCAATTCATATGAGCTCACTATAAGGAACTCATGTAAGCGCAAAAATTACAATTAGGAGTCAAAAAGTGCATTAACAATCGTGAAAGTGCAGCCAATTAATAATATAAACTTGGGCTCAATCATGTGTCTCTCCACTTTGTGATGCTAGGCGGTTTATAGCTACCATCAGCTGGTCTATCTAGTTTACCAAGTTCTAGATTCTGAAACTTGTATCCTATTGAAGTTACAAAGTATTAGTAGCAAGAGACATAACTAAATCTTTTAGAGATGTACTTGAGTTAGAATAAGAGGCTTCTGGTCTATGTGGGAATTGTTGTGCATCCTGTAACTCATCTAGGAAGTAGTTTTGCTGGCCATACCATTCGTAACTAAAGTTCGTATGAACAGTTCAAACTTGGTTATATGATTGAGAATATGAGTTATAGGAAAAATTTTCAATTAATAACATTGATAATATCCAATAGTGACATGCTACTTGCCATGTGTCCTTTTTATTTACAATATATATAAACGTGAAAAGATAAGGAAATAAATATAAAAACTAATTAAAATTAAAATTATGACAATTAAACACCAATTAAAATTAAGACAAAAACTAGAGCACCACACTCCACCGAAATGACGCCAAAATTTGGTAGTGCGTCGTAACACTATAAAAAATAACTAGACTTAAAACTATAGCTAGTGATGAGTTTAGGTCAATCTTACAGAGAGTGTGTGTAAAGCTTTGGTAATGAAACAGATTGGTGTCTAGGATACTTGGGAGCTTTTGTAGTTTTCGAATAACAAAATGAAATGAAATTTAACTAACAAAAGAAATTTAAAACAAATAATCAAAAAGTGAAAAAATGATGAATACGTTAGGGATCTGATCTTTGGTTCAATCTTGGCCTACACACGAACAAGCATATTTCATCGTTTTGTTATTCTCATGCCTCTTATCGCATCTATTAATCATAGGTTAACAATAAACTCTATTAATCTCTATCTTCCTTTAGTTCGTGTTTAGTTAAAACAAGCTTTTTAATAGAAACTAACTATCGAACAAAGTAGAATAAGCTCTCGAGATTTAATCAGACAGCCGTAGTATAAATAAGAAAAGTAGATTAATCTAGGCAACAACGATGCAAGCTTGAGTCATTTAACCTATGTTACGTTATCCATGATAATTTAACACCATTAGTTACCATAAATGAATCCAAACACAATGATTACGCATTGTATTTAAGATTCTAGCAATGGATTTATATAAAAACAATCAAATAGAACATTCAATCATTTTTACACAACACTCAAACAATAAACATAGGATAACATAATCAGTCCATAAGAGAGAAAGAATGACAAACACATTGTAAATATGCCCAAAACATGTCTTCAACTTTGATTTCACCTCGGAACCAGAATAAAGAAGCCTAGCCCTCTATGGGTCTCTAAAATATGTGTGCTCTACACCTCATTTTGCTCCTGAAATTATTCATTCTCTTTTTTTCGCCAAAATGTTCTATTTATACTAAAAATTAGATTTTGAGGCAGCCAAGATTGATAAGGTTACAACCATGCACTTTGGGTCAAGACTAGTGAATTTTGAGTTACAATCGAGACTCCTTGATGCACGGCCATGAATTTTGATGCCAAAATAATGAAGTTCACGATCGTGAACTTTCATGCACAAGTGTCACCTTTGCATTACGTTATATACTCTTCACTTTATGGCATTTTATTATCCTCCTTTTTCTCTAATCCTTCTCCTTATGGATCCATGAAGACGATTAAGTGTGAATCTTAAGAAGACGACTCAAAGAATATGCTTTCAACTCGCTTTAGCTCTTATCCTTCCAAATTGTACCTAAAACCAAATATGAACCAAATTGAGTTTCTTAAACATTTCATAGCATTAATCACTAAGTGTTATGGAATAAATGTACAATTAATTAAGCACATATCAGTACCCTAGGTTTGAGCCACCAAGAACAAATGAGATGGTTAGTACGATGGGTGAATATGTTAAATAAACAATAAAAATAAAGAAGTACATTTTAGAGTTTTTAAAGGTTGATGAAACATCTAGATTGAGAAATTGCAATGAATTATTAAATTCATTTAAGTCTCTTGATCTAAATGTACATTATGTGAGGGGTCAAGGTTATGAAGATGGTTCTAATATGAAGGGAAAAACCCAAGGAGGGTTTAAAAGTGATTACTTCAAATCAATCTGAAAGTATTATATATTTCTTATGTTTGTCATAATCTTAATCTTACTCTTAGTGATATGGCACATTCTTGTGTCAAAGTTGTTTCATTTTTTGGAGTTAAGCCATGCATATATACATTATTTTTAGGTTCTCCTAAAAGGTAAAAAGTTTTACTTGGAAATGTTTTGGGTTTAACCATGAAATCATTATCTAACATTTATTGGGAGAGTCAAATAAAAAGGGTTAAAACTATTAGATTTCAAGCTTCTCTAATAAGATTGGCTTTGGTGGAATTATCTAGATCTTGTGATGATGCTAAGTCAAATAGTGAAGTAGAAAGTTTGGTTAGTGTACTTGATAGTTTTGAGTTTTTACTTGGTAAGATATTTTATTCACTATTAATATGGTGAGTAAAAAGTTAGAATCTAAATCTATGTGCATTGACACTACCATAGATCAATTAGAAGGCGTGATGGAAATTTTTGAGAAACATAGAGGCGAAGGGTTTGCCTTTAATATGAATATTGCCAAAAGTCTTACATATGAGATGAATGTAGAGCGTACATTTCCAAATTGACGTTGAAAATGATCACGATGGAGAAATCTAATCAACTGAAGATTATTTTAGAGTTAATTACTTTGTAGTTGTTGTGGTTATGAAAATTTCTTCTTTGAAGAATAGATTTGAACAATAACGACATTTGAAAATATTTTTGGATTCTATTTTGGTTTAAAGAAGTTGAGGTCATTAGATGATAATGAATTAAGAAAATGTTGCATTAATTTTACAACAACTTTTCTCATGATAATACGTCGCATGTGGCTTTAGATGATCTTTTTCTAAATTAAAAGTGTTTCAAAAGACTTCTCCAAATGAGTTAATGTCATCAGTTGAAATTTTAGAATTTGTTAAACTTGCAGATTGTTGTCCAAATGTTTCAAATGTTTATCAAATTCTGTTGACTATACCTGTGACTATAGCATCAACTGAGAGAAGTTTTTAAAGTTAAAATTATTGAAAACCTACTAGAGGTCATCAATATCACAAGAAAGGTGGAATAGTTTAGCTATTTTATGTATCGAGAAGGATATGTTGGACAATATTGATCTTGATACTATTATTAATGATTTTGCATGTACAAATGTACAGAGAAATTATTTTTCATAAATCATGATCATCTATGTGCTTATTAGTGCAATTCTTTTAATGTTTTGCAATACGATATTGTTGTTCAATTTCTACTACTGCTATTTTGTTGTTACTACTACTATTTTTAGTGATTTTATTACTAATAATGTTTGCAAGATGTTATTAGTTGATGTTATGATCATTTAGTATTTTGTTGAGTGTGCAGACTTATAAATTGAGTCACTTATATATGGATATTAAATTTTAATAATTAAAATATGCTTTTAAAATCTACATATTTTTATATTACCGAATTATTAAGCCTTTTTTATTACTTTTTCTAGGATCTATAAAACATTATGAGTGGCCTTGTGTACCACTATACTTTATTTTATGGCCAAGGAGTTGAGAACCACATAATCACTCTTTATCTCTGAAATATTTTATGTTTAACACCAAGATCTCATTTCGTATAAGTACTACCATGTCATTCTGTATATTTACATGTGCCTCTACTTGTATCTTTGACATTATTCATGATATAGTGTCCTTTTAGAAGGGAACTATGGATTAAACTATTATTATGGTAAGCTTTAAACTATTATGACAAAGTATAATGAGCTGATGCTATTCATAGATCAGATTGTTGAGCAGGCCCGTCAATGTAGCATATGGTTCAATATAGTTTCTTTGTTTGGTTTTCGCTCCACTTTAGAACCAACACATGAACAATTAGGCTTGACATTCCTGAAACAGGTGCTTGTGTGATTCATGTTTTAACCCCTACCCTTTCGTCAGGGATGGCCTTTTGATTACTCTAGTAATCTTACTTTATCACAAGATGCTCAGGCTTTTGTTTTGTAGGGAAACCGCTTATCGGGGGCACTAGCTAACGTAGGAGTCGAGGTGGTCGAAGTAGATATTGTGGTAATTGTAGTAGTGTTTATGGCTCCCATTGTATGACTCTTGGATATGTTTGGGACGATTAACCACGCCCTTTATAAGTACCTTCTTAGAGATCCTTTTGTTGCTCACTTGTAGTTATTCACTCCATCAACTCATGAAGTTCCTTCCACTATCACCATACCTACTAAAAAATATCTTCACTTGCTATCATCTCTTTGTAGGGAAACTAAATATGATCGAATCATGAGTACAACAAAAAATTTAGTTTTTTTACAGTTTTTGATTGATGATAATAATTGAATAACTTAAAGAACACGAATCATAAAATATGAAATTGTACCTGATTCAATATTTATGTTGAAATCTTTTGAAACTTTTTTGATATTCCAATGTGTTCACACATCCAACATCTAATAGTATTTATAGAGTAGTAAACTGACACTTAACTTTTTGAGCGGAATTAGTAGGAGCGCTGGCTCTCCTGCAATTATTCCTATTTATAAAAAAAGTACTAGGGTTTTAATTTTTTATTAAAATTAAATATTTCAGTTATAAATAAAGTCAAACTCTAAATATAATTAATTTAAATTTAATAAAATTAAATATCTCATATTTGATCCTTAAAGTTTCTCAATCTTTACAATTAAGTCTAACTTAATTCAAAATTAACTTTTCTCTTTTAAATCGCTTTTCATGTAGAATTTATAATTTATAATCATTGTTAATATATTAGGAACCTAATTAAAATTAGATAAATTAAAATTCCTTTTGATTTATATTTTAATTTATCTTTAATTCTATAATTAAACAATTTATAGTCATAGATCAAGATTGATGTATAACAACGTGTCATGACCACCAAAATATCAAGAATGTCAAAGTAATTTGACTTAAACTGTCTATGTATGGTTATGATATACAATTTAATCCTTTTTTCATTTAATGTTGGACAGAGTATGCTTATAGTGTATACACTTTTAAATCTAATCACGTTCGTTCTTGTTAATTAGCAATTGATTTATAATTGATATTTGAAAACACCTTTTCAAATGTCAATTCAATATGGCCTGAGAATTTCTTAAACCACTACTAATTAAGAACAATAGAACATTCTCTATAATTACTTTAGAATGACAAATCCTTTATTAACTTAACTATCTTTATATGGTTCATACTGTATCTAAGTACTATCAACGAAGCTACCTTAAATAGGACAGGTTATAAGTAGCATTAAAACATAGTAATTATCACATGAGATACCTTAGTAATCTTAAGTCTAAGGATCAATTATACAATTGTCATAATGAGGAAATATGCAGACACATAAATAATATTCCAATTGGGATCCTCATAATCGAGTCAGTTCAGTGATTTTATTTTCTAATAAATACCAATATGTTAATTTAAGTATCTCCATACTTTAATTTATAAGATCAATTACTTTTCTTATAAGAAAGAAACATAACGTGTGCTAGTTTTTCCGTTTCATCAATATCACATCTTATAAAACTATATCTGATATGTGACTAATTGTTAATACATTTAATCGATTACACTTAGTTATTAATACCTTAAAATTATTAAGACACTTACTTTAGTTTATATTTGATTTTAGGTACAATTTCGAAGCATAATAGCTAAAGTGAGTTGAAAGAATACTTGTTGAGTCATCCTCTTGCGATTCATACACTATTGTCTTTATGGAGAAAAGAGGAGAAGATCTAGAGAAAGTTTGGAGGAGGAACCCAGTGCCAATGATAGGCCACGATCGTGATAGAAGTAGGGATGGCAGGCCACCATCGTGACAAAGGCATTTTTAAGTGTTACGATTATGGCAGGCGCGATGACAGACGCAGAGACTACTTTCGAACTTAACTTTTCAAGGTTTATTTTTGACATTTTAGCTTAGGTAAAACATAATTTTTACCTTAAATAAAAAAATAATAGAAAAAGAAGAAAACCCTAAAGGGGGGCTCCATTTTGCTACATTTGGAAGAACCAAAGAGGAGAGAGAAAGAAGCTCTTGGAGATGAATGGAGAAGATGAAGGGATAACCTTCCCGAACAATCGATGTCGAAGAGTGCATTAAGCATATTGTCATTGTGTATCGAGTTCTTTCCCTCTTTTTGGGATTGTTTATGTTATCTTGAGATTAATGATTGGGTATTGTGTAAAAACGCTTTTCATGCTCTATTGAATCATTTTTGATGAAAACCTATTGCTTGAACTTTAATATGATACATAATAATCGTGTTTGAAGTCATATGTAGCAACTAATGATGTTAAATCGTTAGAGATAACGTATCATAAGTTAAATAGTCTGAGCTCATGTTATTACTGCTTAGATTGGTCAATTTTATCAATCGTATTGCAGTTGTCTGATTAAACTTAGAGAGTATTTCTAGGTTATTTGATAGTTAGGATTAATTAACGAGCTCTTCTTAACTACAACCTAAAGAAAAACTAGAATTAACAGAGTTTGTTGATAATTCACATTCAATAGTCTAAAGAGAGGTGTGATGATGATAATTCAATGACATATTTGAAATGTGCTTAGGCTGACATTAAACCAAAGAACCAGATTTCAAATCATTAATCAATTTTATCACCTTATTGCTGTTTAATTTGAGCTATTCTTATAGATTCAATTTTATTTTGTTTTCTAGTTTTCATTGAAACAAAACCCCCTGTTTTATAGATAGGTACAATTTAGGATAGTAATTCAATTTAATCTCTATGGGATCAACCTAGACTTGCCACTGCTATAGTTGTAGGTTTAGTTATTTTGTGTAGTGTTACGACGCGCTACCAATTTTGGCACCGTTACTGGGGATCAATATGTTTTTCTTTTATGAATTTATTTGTTTTGTTTTAGTTTATTTTTATTATTTTATTAACTTCTTTTATTATTTAGTTAGTTACAGTGTATGACACGATCTTCTCACTTTAGTGAATTAAAATTTGATCTAGAATTTGAGAGAACGATATGTATAGCAAGAAGATAAATTGATTGTAACATGACATATCAAAACAATAATCACACTCTTAAGTAGTTGGCTGCTCCTTATTTTAATCATCAACCTTTATGCATTGATTTTCCTACTATTAATGTTGCTTTTGAGCTTAAACCTGGACTAATTCATCTTTTTCCTACTTTTCGTGGTATGCCAGGTGAAGATCCTCACAAGCATCTCAAGGAATTCGACGTAGCATGTTCTAGCATAAAGCCAATCGAGATACAAGAAGAGCATATCAAGTTGAGGGAATTCCCATTCTCGTTGGGAGACATTGCCAAAGATTGGCTTTACTACTTGCCATCTGGATTAATTACCACTTGGAATGAGATGCAGAGACTTTTTCTGGAAAAGTACTTCCTTTCTTCTTGAGCTATGAATATTCGGAAGGAAATTTATGTCATTCAACAACATCATAAGGAGACATTATATGAGTACTGGGAGCATTTTAAAAGATTATGTGCTGGTTGCTCATACCATCAAATCAGTAAGCAACACTTGATCCAATACTTCTATGAGGGGCTTCTACCATAAGAAAGAAATATTATAGATACAGTAAGTAGAGGTGCACTAGTAGACAGGACAACCATTAAAGCAGAAATTTGATTTCCAACATGGCTGTTAATTCTCAACAATTCAACATTCGAGAGGACCCCCGACCATTGAAAGTTAGTGAAGCTAGTACTGCTACATTGGAGCAATAGATAATTGGGTTAACATCTTTATTAGGGCAAATGGCTGCAAATAGTGCTCAATAAGTCAAAGTATGTGGAACTTGCACAATGGTAGGACATCCCACTGATATTGGTCCAACTTTGCAAGAGACATCTACAAAATAAGTGAATGCGTTTTGAAGCTTTCTGAGTCAACCATAAAGGAATCCTATCTACCATATGCACAGAACTTAGGATGGAAGAATCCTCCATTCAACACCTATGGGTAGCAAGGACAACAACAAGACTTTATAATTAACCATATTAAAGGCAAGCTCAACCATCAATTTCTAGACCTTCACTAGAAGAAATGATTAAATCATTGACTCAGAATATCACTCAGCTCCAAAATAATGCCATACAATTTCAATAACAAACAAGAGCTAGCTTTAGAATCTAGAGAATCAACTGAGTCATATAGCTACAGCGGTGAGCCGAATAGAGAATCAGAATTCGAGTAAGTGCTATCACCTTGAGGAATGTTAAAGAAGTAGAGGCTCCACATAAGACTCCTGTTGTTGGCGATGATGAAGAATCTGAAAGGGAACTTGAAGTGTCTCCAAAAGAAATTGAAAAGGGAACTAAGGTAAATTCTCAATCTCCTGTGATTAAAAATTTTACTAAAAATTTGCCACCTTTTCCTAGCAATTTTTCTAAATTGAAGGAGCAAGATAAGCAGATTTTGGAAATGTTCAAAGAGGTAGAGGTGAACATACCTTTAATTGATGCCATAAAGCAAGTTCCTCAATATGCCAAATTCCTTAAGGAATTATGCACATCCAAATGGATACTGAGAGGAGATGAGAAAGTGAGTGTGGGGGAAAATGTGTCTGTATTCATTCAAAGAAAGCTCCCCCCAAAGTGTAAGGATCCAGGTACGTTTACAATTCCCTACAAAATAGATGGTACTAGATTTGAAAAAGCAATGTTAGATCTAAAGCTTCAATTAATGTCATGCCAAATTCTATTTACAATTCATTGAATTTAGGAGATTTAAAAGAAACGTGTGTTATAATTCAATTGGCTGATAGATTTAATGCTTATCCTGAAGGGATTATAGAGGATGCCTTAGTGCAGGTTAATGAATTAATTTTCCCAGTTGACTTTTATGTATTGAATATGGAGGGAGAACCTTCACTTAATTCTGCACCTATCCTTCTAGATCTACTATTTTTTAAGACATCAAAGAAAAAAAATGACGTGGATGTAGGAACATTGACTATGGAGTTTGATGGTGAAATTGTTAGCTTTAATATTTTTGAGGCTATGAGATACCCTAATGATGTTCATTCTGTTTTATCAATTGATGTCATTGATTTTTTATGTTAAGAAGTTTTTGATATAGATGGTAAAGATGAGTTAGAAGTCATTCCTAGTATGAGTTTAAAGCAAAAAAAATTGCAAAATTCTAACTTATTCAACATAGACGATATGGAAGAAATTATGCTAGCATTGTAATCACTACAATCGATGCCAAAAAGGTATATGTTTCCAAGTATTGAATTGCTACTATCTCATACGAAATCTATACCTTCGATTATGCAGACACTTATAATTGAATTGAAGTAATTACCGGAGCACTTGAAATGTGTTTTTTTGGGAGAAGGAGAAACATTTTTGGTAATCATAGTAAGGAACTTAACCATATTTCAAGAGGAAAAGTTCATTTTAGTGCTTAAAGACCACATCACAACTATAGCGTGAACCATAGCTATCATTAAGGGTATTAGCCCTTTGACATGTATGCACATAATTCTTTGGAAGAGGGATCTAAACCATAAAAAAAATTACAAAGAAGATTGAACCCTCTAATGATGGAAGTGGTAAAGAAGGAAATCTTAAAGTTGTATGATGTTGGTATAATCTGCCTAATTTCAAATAGTAAATGGATGAGTCCAGTCCAAGTAGTATCGAAGAAAACTGGAATTATAGTGGTGAAAAATAAGAATAATGAGTTTGTCCCTCTAAGGATCAAAATAGGTGGCGAGTATGCATCGATTACAGGAAGTTAAATGCTGCTACCTGCAACGATCACTTTCCACTCCCATTCATTGATCAGAAGCTTGACCAACTTGTGGGATGATCTCACTATTGTTTTCTTGATGGGTATTCAGGATATAACCAAATCGTGTTGGAGTTATGTAAATATAATGCCCTGGAAAGCAAGTGTATTTACATGTAACTTTATCTTCTTCAGTTACAGTTT
>JAOTBA010018789.1:0-10203 GCA_025629845.1 Erythroxylum squamatum
CCATCAAGTGGGTTTCACAAAAGAAGAGAAAAACTAAGCTTTAATGGGTAGAACTAAGCATTAGAATGGAGGCTTACCTTTTTCTCCTACCCAAATGCCTTGGTTCTCCTTGTCTTTCTTGTTACAAGAGTTGAAAAAGCTTGAGAGGAGCTCCAATGGAGGTGAGTGTCGTGAATGAGAGAGAAGAAGAAGACAAAGCTTTTGTCTTTAGTGCCTTAAGCTTCTTATATACTCCTTAAGTCCACTTATTTACAAAAATGCAATTCTTGTTCTGGTTTTTTAAACATCTGTTCGAATAACTTCCTGTGACCACCAAAAAATATATCATACATCAATAATTTGATATCACTAAAATTATTATTCACTGTTCTGTGAATTTTAATGACATCAGTCTCAAATACTGATTTATTTCGATGTATCGGGTAAACTAGCTACCGGGTATTACAACATCGCTTACCTGCAATAAGATAACTGCTATAGACCAATAGTTATAGAGTTGGTTTTTTATTGCTTACCTATAACAAGTCACAGAGCTATTTCTACATCGCTTACCCATGATTGGTTAACCACTACTTACGAAGCGAGTTCTATATTGCTTACCTGTAATAGTTTAACCACTATAAACCAATATGATAACATGTATAAAGCCTAACAATGTACCATAGGCTAAAAACCACTTCCTTTTTATCAAACAAAAACATAATTTCAATGAAACTTCAAATATTATGAAATTCAACTTTCAAACTTCAATTCATATATTGCTAAAACATATGCTTATACTAGCAATATTCACTTATAATGTATCATTCATATAAAACTCATAATCATACAATATAAAGTCACATATCATCAACTTTTTTGTAAAGAATTTATTGATATAAAACAATTAAAATACACTCATTGTTTTGCGAACTTATCACTAAGCACACTGACGCATTCGATGCCTCTCTTTTCCTACACAAACCGTATTTCACTTAGGCATTTATTTCCAAATTAGGAAATAAAGCATTAAAACTATATATTCGGTTTAACCAAATTTGATATTTGTATTTAATTAGGTAACATGTATGCTAATCATATTTCCACTTTAACTTCCATAAGCTAATCTATTATTCTCTATTTCAAAAATATAACTTTAAAAATTACTTCAACACCATCTTTTCCTGATTCCAACTTATCAATTTCCTCAAAACAGTACCTCAACCAATTCATATATGGTAATTCATATTTTATTTATATCTAGATGTTTGCAAATTTTCATAAAAGTATGAAAAGGTTTGGATATCATTCAGTAAAAATTGAAAACAAAAACAAACTCAAAATATTGCAAGTGTCCCCTGCTTATAATTCATACCTTTACTTGTTCTGTAATGTTCATATGGTAAATTTTCAAATTAGGTTTGAGGTCTTCTAGACATTGGTTTCCTATGTCTCTAGTTTCCATAACATCAAAACATTGGCCATTTGGACTTCTAAATTATGAAATATGCACCAAAAATCACAAACTGTTCCAATACAAGGGCAACATTAGGTCAACATTTTCAATGTCAATTTCTAGTGTCATTAAGCCAAAATTAGGTCCTGGTCTTTGCTAGAGATATTTAGTTTAAGTTTCATCTCCAATCAGAATCAAATAATTTGGAGGTCTGTAGGCTATGTTATGGCAAAAACAATGGGACTGGTTCAAGCTAACCTAAGACATAATTCCACTACACGTTCCTCTCTAGTCATATTAAACCAATTCCATGTAAAGAAACACCAAAGCAACACCAAGACACCATTGATCTTAAACACATCCATCCCCCTAAAAAAACCACATAAAAATTAGAAATTTAAGTAGGAAAATTTACCACGTTTTCCTCCAATCTTTGGGGTATTTGATGAATACTTAAAGATTCCTCCAAATCACCATCAAATTCCATAAAAAATGATTACACTCTTTTTCCTCTCTCCTTTGCCGAAATTCACTTTTAGCTTTTCTTCTTTTCCCTTTCTTTTTTTTTGTCTCACGTTATGCTCTTATCACTCTCATGATTAACACTTGAAAATACTTTTTTCTTTTTATACTCATTTAATGTATTCCGTATGACTCATTTAATGTATTCCGTATGTCACCTTCCTGTTGGTTCTCTCTAATGACTAATCACACACATTTCATTTTCCCTTTTGTCATCTCTAATTAGTGATCAATCCACTAATATGTGATCAATCCACTAATATCATGTAAAAAGACCACATTGCCCTTAATGAGTACAAAAGGACCAAATTGCCCTTTAATGGATTTAATTCAATAACTTACCGAATTAAATCCCAAAATTATTCCATAATTGTTTTATCATCAAATTGACTGTGAAATACTCTAATCAGGGTCAATACTTATTGACTAGATGTTTTAATTTTTTTTGAATGGGTTTAAAACCATTAATACCCATTATTTTCCAAAAAGGGCATTTTAGTCTGGCACTTTCAAAACTCACGAAATCCATCCAGTTGAACTTATTTTCAATCCATTTTAGTATCATTAGACTCTAATACCTATGCTGGGTATTATTCAAATTTTCAAGATTGGGTCCCCGAAATCACTATTCAAATGGAAATGCTATTCACTCGGATTCACTATTCATCCAAAATTATTATTCACTGAAATCATCTAGATTTCATTCAAAAGTGTCACCTAAATCCTCAAAGAACATTTTAGTGCTTTTAAAGCTCGTTCGAACTCATTCCACAGCTTTTCAAAGTTTTGGAAATTTTTTTGAGAAATTTCCAATCGAGTCCAGAACCATCTCTGGTCTATCTGTGATCTCCGTTATAACCTCAATAATACATTTAAACGCTTAAATTACTCTAGTATACCATAAATAAAGCATACTCTATAAAATACATATGCAACATAGTACACAGTAAAATAGTCAAACTAGGATATTACAAATTCTCCCCTCTTTATATAAATTTCGTCCTCTAAATTTTAAATAAACTTAGTCATCTAAAAAATATAGATATTCACTTTGCATCCATTCTTCGCGCTTGCACTCTATAAATCCCTTTGTAGGGATCAACATATCGTGGGCTTACCTTATTACAATGCCTTAAACAAAATATTCCTTTACATGATGATATTCATAAGAATTCCTTGATTTTTCAACATTAAACTCCAAATTCTTCCTCCATTTCCACAGTAGCTTACTGACAATTTTAAGTACTATCAATTTTACCCGCATACTTTTGATCTTATTTGCAGTTATGTTATTTGAACTAGTTTAGCCCAACTAATTTTCTTTTATCTATTTCATCCTTATGTACCAACACTCTATGTAACTATTTACTTCTAATTAGTTACAACTTGATTAATCTATCAAGAAAACACCTACCTTGGATGGTTAGGAAAAGGGAAGTTGTTTTTAATTCGATCCTTTATCTTCCAAGTACTATCATATCCTCTTAGATTCCTCAAAATTGCTACCATAAAATCTTTCATAATATGTTTCCATTTCCATTCCTGAATAAGGAGTGGCTAAGCAATTTTTATTGGTTCTTTGGCTCTCAGCCTTGACTTGTTGATTTCATAAGCATTTGAACATAAACTTTGCTATCACCCTCTTCATACCTTGTCGATCATAATGCACTTTCAAGTTATGATGCCTTTTTGTGTTCATCAGATGCATATCATACATTGGAGAGTGTATAATTTCTCTTTGTGTTCAGCCATGATGAGTACAAATAATTCCTGACCTGACAACAATGTAATGTTACCTCTTAATAAAATGCCCTGGGAATTTGCAACTTATCTTCACATGAAATACGTTTTTCTAAATCATTGCTTTCGCTATCTCACTAACAATAAGTTTATTCTCAACTTTACTAACTTAACCATACATCAAACCATCCATTTAATAATATCACGATTCATATTTACTTAGATTACTACTACTGAAACTTTTGATTAGGGTTTTAAACAAAAAAAATATTCTCATATACTTCTAAATAATAAACATTTCGTTTCTCATTGTCTCTAATTATAAACAAAACTTAATAACAATTTTCTTGTATTTCTTATGCCTCACCATGGACTCCTTAGCCTTCGAGTCTCAATTCCATAACCATTAGTGAACCATTTATTATACCTTTGTCATTTCCTATCATATTCTTTGGAAGCAAATCAATCATTTAAGATCAAATTGTAAGACACTAACATAATATCCTATTCACATAAAAATCATTCAATTATTTCAGAGTTCAAATTTTACTGTCTCATAACGTAATTTTGAGCTTATAAAACCTCAATCTCTTCAAAAAGGGAGTATACGTCATACGTCCGCTGTGTAACTCTAATGTTTAATAAAGATGTCTTCACTTTTCCATTTCTAATACTGCAAAACACTTATGTGATTTTAGGTACCTTAGAACCCAATATGGAACTTTATTAGTTACTATTAATCATCTAAAATCTCCATGTTAAACTTATTCAATGGTCTCATGCATAATTCTTATCATTCTCCCAATCATCAACTATAATTATTTGTAAAGTAATAGCTCTAAATTCTAATGAAACAATTCTCCATTTTGGATTAAAACTTATCACTTACATTTTCTTGAAAATTTTACTAGCATTTTCACCCATCTAATTTTCAAGAAATATAAAAATTGACTTACATCAAAAGAAACTTAAAATAATGAATGTTGACTACTTAGAATTGATATACTAATATATGAACAATTAAAAGCATACATCAAACTGATCATTGCCCTAAAAACATTGTTTGATCATCAGTCTTGAATAAAAATTCCATGACAATGTTATTAATAACATTACTTTGTATGAATCAACAAATCACGTTACATCAAAAAATATAATTGACCTTAAACATAAAATTTTATTTTAAAATTGATATTTATTCTAATCAATTACTCCATAAGGTCATAACATTTAAACATGTCAAAAGTCATTTACCAATTACTTGTATAAAAAAATTAATCCTCAACAAATTCAACCGTAATAAGCAATTTCATCATTCATAAACATTCACAAATTACTTTTCTTGTATTAAAATTCTAAATAATCTTAAAAACTTTTGTACTTATCGAGTCATAGAAACTAAATAACTTATATAGTAAATTCTTCGTACTATTTTAGCTATCATGGCTGATATGCTAAGAGATGGGGGCATTCTACATTTCCCAAGGATATTATATCTAGCTTCCCTCGTGTACCAATGCTAACTTCCTTTAGAAGCAATCCATATTGACATAATGAACTATTAGTCAATTTCCTTCCTAGTATGACCTCATAGTCGTGGATATCTAATAAGATCAACTCATTAGAGAGCTTTTAAGTCTAACTACTATGTAACTACCTCTATGAAGGCTCTACGCTACTAGCATAGTTTTAGTGAAAGTAGTTATTATCATATGGAACTCTAAAAGCTTCAATCTTTTAGCACACATGAGTGCATAGTTTTGGGGTCGATCTAAATATAGTTATCGCTACCGAAATTGTAATTGTAATTATAACCATACCTGATGTATCCTCAGTGTCCTACTAGGTTACTGCAATTATCCCAGGGTTACTTCCACATTAGCTACACCTTGGTACTGAGCTTCTAGTGTTTCGGGAATCTGTAGACACTGTGGGTAGTCTGACTAACCTCTGACTAGTCAATATTCATCGTCTCATCCTTCTGTCACCAAACCAATTAAATTTATTATTTTTATCCCGATCTAACCAAATTGGGGCCCTTTTAGGATCTCTACTCTTATTGAATAGTTTTGCGCCTAACTTACAAATATGCTCGATCAAACTTCCTGACACAACTAGGGCCTCCCGTTACTCATGTCCATATTGTTTCTTTAAGGTAAAAATAAAATTCTGCTGACGATTTTGCCAATCTTAACTATCTAGACAATTTGATTCATAAAGAAAAACATTTACTGAACCATCCCTTTGCTCGGACCCTTGAGCTAAAGGTATTTCAAGTGCTAGAGCCTCTAGTGTGGCTTTTCGATGCATAATGTTGTGAATTCAAAGATAAACTATATAACACTGGAAGTTTTTGTTTTAAAATCAAATGCATGAAAAATGACAAAACTTTATGGGTTGCCTTATACACAAAAACAATGTAAAAACACATTGTGATATCATAACATGTATAGAGACAATCTCATTTCAAACCTAGCTTTGATACCACTTGAAAGGACTCATTATGGAGTTCCCTTTCCGAAACTTGGGAGGAGCCCTCCCGGTGACCCTGCTGTAGCCGTCCAATCGATATCTAACTCAATTGAAGGGTTCCCACAAAGCCATGTCGTTCAACTATTAAACACTTTTTGATACTTTAAAAGTTAAAAGTTTGGAAAATAGTAGAATTTTTTTTAAAAAAAAATCCGGTAGCATAACGGCTAATTTTTGACATCCCCAAAAATTTCAAAAACCTGCATAACATGATTTAAAACACTTCTAGTATTTCATATTCATCTCAAATTATGAAATGGGGCCCTATTTCCACATCACAAGCAATCACAAACCTATAATTCGCAACATTTTAAAAGCGTTATTGACAATTGGAGCCCTCGTAGTTCATTAAGTAAAAGATATTTACAATCCCACAAACATTTACAAGATCACACTTTTGAAACCTTTCAAAAATAATTGAAAACATAGCTCATGCACAACAAAAATAACACAAGCACAGTAGCACTCGACTATACAACTAATCCTGCAGCAGAGTCTCAATTACTGGAGCACTTGTACGCATACCTGAGGTGGTTTCTTTAAAAACATAGGGTGAGCTAAATGAGGTCAGTGAGTGTTAATCAATTTATTAAACAACATAACTACAATATTCCCATACAACAATAAAGCTCATGGTAAAATATTTGCCAAAACAATTCATTCATATATCATCAAATCTAGTAATAGCATAACATTTTGTAAAACACATTTTCAATTTTTTTGAAATACTATTCCATAATACTTTTTGCATTAAACTCATAATATACAAGTTTCCATTTTCCTTTTCCCTTTAAAAGTAAACAATGGTGGCAATAAGTTTTCTGAAAACTTTTGTACTAAAAAATAGGCCAACCACTAGAATTGGTACCATATGGTACCTCTCATTTCACTTTTTTAAAAAATAGTGGTAGCATTATTATATTCACAAATTTTCTTACTTAACATGGCCCACCACTAGTTTCTTTACCAATACTCTAGGCATAAAGTTATGGAGCTGGTTTTGCATTGCTTACCTAAGACTGGTTAACCACTAGTTATGAAGCTAGTTTTACATTTCTTACCCACAACAGGTTAACCACTATAGACCTGTAGTTATGGAGTTAGTTCTGCATTGCTTACCTATAACAAGTCATGGATCAGGTTTTATATTACTTACTCGTGACTGGTTAACCACTATTTACGAAGCTGGTTCTACCTTGCTTACCATAGAAGGTTAACCGCTATAAACTGTTATAATGACATGTATAAAGCCTAACAATATACCACAGGCTAAAAATCATTTCCCTTTTACCAACCAATAACATAATTTCATTAAAACTTTAAATTATGAAATTCAACTTTCAAACTTCAATTCATATATTGTTAAAACATTACTTATACGAGCAATACTCACTTGTAATTAGTAATATTCACTTGTAATGTATCATTCACATAAAACTCATAATCATACAATATAAATCACATGTCGTCAATTCTTTTGCAAAGAATTTATTCATATAAAATAATTAAAATAAACTCACTATTTTACGAACTTATCAACAATCACACTCACGCATTCAGTGCCTCTCCTTTACCTACAAAAACCACATTTTGCTTAATCATTTGTTTCCAAATTAGGAAATAAGGCATTAAAACTATATATTCGGTTTAACTGAATTCAAGATTTTTATTTAATCACATAACACATATGCTAATCATATTTTTCCTTTAACTTCCATAAGCTAATCTATTGCTCTATGTTTCAAAAATCTAACTTCGAAAATTACTTCAATACTATCGTTTCCCCATTCCAACTTATCAATTTCTTCAAAACACTACCTCACCCAATTCATATATGGTGAGTCATATTTTATTTTTGTCTAGGTATTTGTAAAGTTTCATAAACATCCGAAAAGGTTCTGATATGATTTGGTAAAAATCTGAAACAAAAACAAACTTAAAATAGTGCAATTTCATGCTTGTCGTGTCCTTTGCCCATAATTCATACCTCTACTTGTTCCATAATGTTCATATAGTAAAAGTTTAAATTAGGTTTTGAGGTCTTCTAGACATTTGTTACCCTATGTCTCTAATTTATATATCATCATGCCATATATTTGGACTTCTAAATCATGAAATATGCACCAAAAATAAAAAACTGCTCCTATACAGGGGCAACATCAGGTCACCATTTTCTATGTCAATTTCCAATGTCATTTAGCCAAAATTTGGTCCTGGTCTCTCCTAGAGATATTTAGTTTAAGATTCATTTCCAATTGGATTCAAACAATTTAAAGGTTTGTAAGTCGAGTTATGGCCAAAAAAATGGGACTGGTTTGAATGAACCTAAGATAAAATTCCATTACACATTCCTTTCTTCTCATATTCAACCAATTCCATACAAAGAAACACAAAAGTAACTCTAAGAAACGATTGGTCTTAAGCACATCCATCCTAATAAAAAAAACCCTATAAAATTATACATTTAAGCTAGGAAATTTTACCACTTTTTCCTCCACTCTTTTGGGTATTTGATGAATACTTAAAGATTCCTCCAAATCAACATCAAATTTCATCAAAAACAACTACACTTTTCTTTCTCTCTCCTTGAACGACGTTCACCCTTGGCTTCTCTTGTTTTCCCTTTCTTTTCTTGTCTCTCACATTATTCTCTCATCACTCTCACAATTAGCATATGAAAATGAAGCAACATGTCTTACTTTTTGCTTTTTATACTCATTTAATGGATTCCACATGTCAAGCTCCTATTGGTTCTCTCTAATGACTCCTCACACACATGTTATTTTCTCATTGATCATCTCTAATGACTCATCAAGACCAAATTGCCCTTAATGAGTACAAAAGACCAAATTGCGCTTTAATGCATTTATCTCACCAACCTAACTTAAATTTTGAAATTATTCGACAATTATCTTATCATCAAATTAACCATGAAATACTTTACTTAGGGTCAATAATTATTGATTAGATGCTTTAAAAGTTTTTGAATGGGTTTAAAATCATTAATATCCATTACTTTCCAAAAAGGGCATTTTAGTCCTACATTATTGAAACTCTTGAAATCCATCTGAACGGACTTATTTTTTATCCATTTTAGTATCATTAGACTCTAATACCTATTCCATTTATTATTATGATTTTCAAGGTTAGGTCCCCAAAATCACTATTCAAGTGAAAATACTATTCACTGGCATTCAGTATTCATCTAGAAATACTATTCACCAAATATTCCAGATTTCATTCAAAAGTGTCATATAAATCCTCAAAGAATGGCTTTTAAAACTCGTTTAGACTCATTCCATAGCTTTTTGAAATTTTTATAAATTTTTCGAGAAATTTTCGGTCGAGTCTAGAACCATCCCTGGTTTATCCATGATCTCCATGATAACCTCAATAACTCATTTAAACACCTAAATTACGCTAAGATACCATAACTAGAGCATACTATATAAAATGCATATGCAACACAGTACACAATACAATAATCGAACTAGGATATTACACTAAATTAAAACTAGAAATTTTGAATAAAGCAGGCATATGGTTTTTTTTGGAGAATATAGGTTTAGCTATAAAAGTGTAAAGGTGTAGAAAGAATTTAGGGTTAAACATGTTCCTTGATAATGTTGAACTTTCATATATGGTGCTCATAATTGAAAATTTGTCTAATGTTGACGTAAATTAGAGCGGCAAGTTGGATAAGATAGAAGTAATTAAGTTTAGGCTTAGGTTAATTATATTGAAATGTCCTTTAATTATTTAGGTTACAATACAAGTTTTATATAGACTATTATATAAAGGCATAGGAGTAAAATAGAGGTATAGTTGAATTCCCTATTGAGTTATTAAATAAATTCACTTAGGAATTTTGGATTTCTATATCTATCTATGAATTATCTTAATGTAAGAGTACCTAAATCCTATCTCCAGCCAATAGGTAGGTACATAGGGTAATATCATATATGATTGTTGGG
>JAOTBA010018800.1:0-10202 GCA_025629845.1 Erythroxylum squamatum
GTAGAGAGCCTTTTGATATTTCTTCACAAGCAACAAGTCCAAGTCCATGGGCACCGTTTGGTAATATCTTAACACCCTGGTGTATAAACCCACCTTCACGCCTCACCCATTTGATGAGGTCCGGTGGCTGAGGGACTAGACGAGCAGTGGCTATGGCGGAGCATGTGAGTGGACGACAGTGAGTGAGCGAAGCCATCAGCATCATCTTTGAGGCGGCCATGAATTGATCGGAGCTTTCAAACGTTGCTGCTGTCGATAGGGTGGAGGTTCTTAAACGCAGTCGGTCTTGGGTTTGGCTGACCTGGCCAACGTTTGTTATCAAGGGTTTACGCTATTCACGGTTACTATTGATGTGATTATATATTTAGTTTGTGGTAGCATAAGTTAGTTTGTGTTATTATTATTATTATTATTATTATTATTATTATTATTATTATTATTAGTATATGTATTATTATTATTATTATTATTATTATTATATATTTTGTATTTATTATTATCATTCTTAATTATTATTATTATTATTATTATTATTATTATTATTATTATTATTAATATTATTATTCTACATTTTGTATTTATTATTATTCAAATTTATTATTATTATACATTTTGTACTTATGATTATTATTTATTTATTATTATTATACTTATTATTCTATATTATTATTATTATTATTATTATTTTGTTATTATTCAAATTTATTAGTATTATACATATTGTACTTATTTATTATTATTATTAATTTTGTTATAAATATTATTATTATTTGATATAACTTTTAAATTGTTATTATTATTATTTGTTAACTTTTTTACTAATACAAATCGTTCGTAATAAAATTATTAATGAATTACATATTTCTAATCACATTAAGGATCAGGGGTATTTTTGTCATTGGCATATTTTTTATGTTCTGTCCACTGCATCCAAGCACATTTCTATCCTCGAGACGGAGACAGTTTTTTATGTTCTGTCCATCACAACCAAACAACTCATTGTCTCCAATTTTTGTTCCATTCCGTCTCCGCATACAAGAGACAACAACCATACGCAGCGTAAGAGATAGAAGATATATAAGCTAGTTTTCAGTTGGGAGCGCTATTCCTAACTACTTGAGACCAAGTTTTCCTCCCTTGAACCATTGGAGGAAGTGCTGAGTTCCTGAGTAATGGAGTTTTAACATTGGACTAGTTAAAAGCAAGGGTTCCCAACAAAGAAGACTCTCTAAAGTTGGGGGAACCAATTTCTTTAAGAGTGGATTTATAACTTGGGGAGATGAAGATCATCTAATAAATTTATCAGTTTAAGGCTTAAGGTTATAAAAAGAAGCAATGGTTTCAAAAAGGAAAGGTAGACATTAAGGGCAAAGTTAAAAGAGTCAGTCAAATTACTAGACTGTTCCTAAAGACGAAAGTGGAAGAGCAAATCAGTTTGAGGAACATGAGTAACGAAGAAGGATTAACAAAGAACTAGATGAGGAGATGGGTAGAAGATAGTAAGGAGAAGAGGGAAGAATTGCAAACCGGTAGAGTGAGGAATTAGGGTGTAAATCTAAGAGCTTTTCCGCAGGTAAAATTTAGATGGGAGGAAGAAGAGAGCTTCTCGTTCCCACTTATAAATGGTATTTCAATTATAATATGTATTTAGTACTTATTTTTTATGACTGTTAGTACTTTTTGTACATTACACAACTATTACATATATTAACTACTAGTATGATATCTATTGAGTTAAATGAATATCAAATGGTATTTTTTTCTATATATGTAAGGTTTGTAATGTGTCATCTTCTTCCTGATTCTTCTTTTAAAACTCTCTTTCACTCTTCCTATGAAATTAATAAATAGATATATTATGAATAAATAAATAAAACAAGTTGTTGCAATTAAAAGTTGAAAAATAGAGTCGTAATTTCCACCTTCAGGCATAAAATAATATGAACGTCTTTAATGAAGATAGAAGAAAGAAGAAGAAAAGGCTGGTCAACAAAAATAACGAACGGAACAACTATGTGGAAACAACTTTATTTTTAGCATAATTAACATATTTACTTTTACCAATTAGATCATTATTTATTATATTTTTATTCTACCTGGTACAATAATTGATTGCAAAACATTTTCTAATATAAAATTCAATGCGAAAAAAGAAAAGGCAATAAGAATTGAAAGGATAGAAACCATCCCTTTTTTCTATGCAGGTACTCTAAAATTGTCTGGAGCAGGGTGTTACATCTACTATTGGAGCAATGTCAATCATACAAATAGAATAAAGTCTTGGTATGAGTTATCAAGAAGGCTAAGGATCTCAAACAAAATGAAGAGCTTTTTAAAACTATTTTCATTTCAAAAAGCTACTCAATTTGGAGAGAAAGAAATAACATACTATACAAAAGTTAAGCCACAAGGAAAGCGCCAATTAGTTGACAATACTCTAAATTAGATTAGAGAGACCATGTTAGCAAGGAATGCACAAACTAAACATACTCTTAGTTGACAATACTCTAAATTAGATTAGAGAGATCATGTTAGCAAGGAATGCATAAAGCAAACATACTCCAAACATGAAGCTCAGATGGAATCTTTAAGAACTTGATACTTTACTCTCAGGAAATACTGTACTAATCATGAGCAAGCTTTAAATGACTTTCATTGTAATGGTATAATAAGTTTGCAAGTGTTAATAAAATCTTTCATTCACCTTTCAAAAAATAAGAATTAAAAGGAAAAGATATTTTGTCATGTGTAAATTAGTAATATTTAAAAGTTATACTCTTCTTGCAAATGTTTATATTTAATATCATGATATACTTAATATATGGTTAGGAATCGTAAGATATCTTTATGTGTATGCATATACCTGTAATACGTAGTATAGACCTTATTACATACCCTAGATCTACATGAAAGGATTAAAAAAGGAAGGTAATGCGGAATACTTGATCTTGGTTCTATCTCTGATTTCGATGCCGATTCTGAGCTCCAAACGATCACGAATCTCCCGGGACCTTTACGAAAAGTGTTTACCGAGACACAGGCTAAGTCTTTCTATAGTTTTCTCAATACGTAAGCTCTCTTAATGGGTCATAGATTCCTTATGCTTACGATTGATATGAGCAACTACAGGAGACCTTAACCTTTATATAGCTTCCATATCGAGCTTCCCCATCACAAGGTCGATATGGGTCCAATCCACACTAATTGGGATCCATTTTTCACCCGGACTTCGACCCATTTATCTAGATCATTTATTAGGACGCTTTATTATCTTTATTTGGATCAAATTACGTAACTTAACCAATAATTTATTTAAAAACCAAAAATTACAATTAATAGTTGTCCAACTTTATGGGAAAGGACAAAATTATCCAACAATCTCCCCTTTGGACAAGCATTAATTGTAGTTTTGACTCTAGTTTAAAAACAATTTAAAAACTCAGTTAAGCCACGCTACTGAATAGTCGACTAAGTTTTAAAAACAAAACATTTGATCAAAAGATAATGAAAGTTCATCATTCTGTCCTGTAAGGCTTTTGATATCGAAAAGTATCAGATACATGTGTCATGTGTGACACAGATCTAATAAAATCACATATACCTAATACCTCACTAACATGAATGGGAAAATAGAGTGTGGCAAACTACAATGATACCTTTATGATCTATATTATATCATCTTTATTTGTAGGTCTCGATTTCTCCAACTTTAGGCTAAACCGCATATGCTAAACTATATAAGAGAAATCCTATTTTCTCTCACCGAATGCTAAACAACATTAGAGAAAACTTGTTTCCTCTCACCAAATGCCAAACCGCATTAGATAAAACCTTTATGTTCTCCAACTGAATGCTAAACTGCATTAGAGAACCTTTATGGGATTAAAAACTTATATCCCCCTATGTCATGTCAAACTTCATAGATATCTATACCGAAACTGTATGCGTCTAAATGACATAGGCATAATAACCTTTAAAAGCTTAAGATCGACACAAATCTTAAGACTTTATACGTATTATGACAATGTATGATAACACATACTACTGAGGATAAACGATGATCATCTTTTTCGATGAACCATCATACTATCATAATACAACAAAATGTACAAATGTACATGGAGCAAACATAATGATCCCCTAACTAATAGTATCTAAGGACATCAAAACACCCATACTTTATACTTGTGTCACAAACATAAGTGGGCGAATTCTTTTAGTTAAAGGATCAACTTACAGTTCCTCAGTCTTTAAATGCTCCAAACCTTAATGTCACCTTTTCGTATTAACACCTTTATGACCAACCAACTGATGTTTAAATGCTAAGACCCTGTGATATTCTTTGTTGTTATTAAACAACATAGTAAGAAGATTACCACAGTACAACCGAATGGGTCTAGCCACTGAATCAACCACAGACAACTCAGAAATCAAATTTTTGAGCTAAACCGTCTATGAAGCAACCCCATAGCATGCACTCTGTATACATAGATGAGGAAGTTACCTGTATCTACTTGACACACTTCTATGACATTGTTACCATCTGCAAACTTAAAACTGTAACTTTAAGAGGACTTTCAATCATCTGAACACATAGCTAAAATATGAATCTGAATTCCCTACGAGGTTTAGTCTGTTGACTTTTTTATACGCCAACATATAATTCTTGATTCGCTTTAGTATCTTAACACTCGCTAGACTGCATTCCAATGGTCTACAACTGGATTAACTAGATATTAACCAAACAGTCAAACAATAAATGCAATGTCCTATCTAGTACATAACCGAGCATACATCAGCTATCAACCGTACTAGAATACAGAACATTCCTCATAACCTCTCTCTTTTCTTTATTCTTTGGATACTGTATCAAAGATTATCTCTCACTATGAGAGGCAGGTGCTACGATAGGTTTACTGTCAACCGTATTAAACCTTTGTAACACATACTCAATGTATGCATTCTATGAGAGGTCTAATGAGTGTTGAGATCTGTCCCAATGAATCTGAATACTTAGGACAGAAGATGCTATATCAAGGTCCGTCATGTCAAAGTTCTTAACCAAAAGTTGCTTAACCTCATCCATATACAATAATAGAAAGATAGCTTTTCTCCCCTTAACCTCATAGTACAAGCATCTTTTTAACTTTATTTTCCATGAAGCTGAAAGAGGTCATAACCTCATCAAATGTAAGGTATCACCTTCAGAAGGTTTGATGTAAACTACATATCGATCTGTATAACGCACAAACCATGTCAGTTCCTTCTAGATCCTGAGATCTTTCAGATTGTACTATATAGACCACTTCATAAAGGTCTTTATTCAGGAAAGCAGTTTTGTCAGCTATCTGTTGTAACTTTGTATCATCAAGAGCTATAATTGCCTTAATTACTCAAAATGTATCCTACGAGGATACGAGAGAAAAAGGTAACACAAAGTCAACCTTTCTCCCTGAGTGAACTATTAGGCAACTGAGTGAGCCCATAAACTGTCGAACTTTATCCTGAAATCCTTTAGGTCTTAAAACTTCATTTACAACTGACGAGTTTGCAGTTCCTGATGCAAATCAACTAGCTCCTAGACTTTACTATACTTCATGGCTTGCACCTCGTCATTCATTGCATCCCACCGCACATCCGCATTAGGTCCAGAAACAGCTTCTGTAAAAGTAACTGGGTCCGTAACATGTCTAATAGCATAGTCCTGTACACCTGATAGACTATGTAATCAGATGAGACAACAGACCATCTCACTCTGGTGGATTCTCTTAACTATATTAGATCTTGTACCCCTAGGAACCTCTGTGTCTACAGGTATATGTTCCTGTTCCTATACAGGCACAGTACAAAGACCTAGATCCACGAATCTAACTGTATGAATGGCAGGTACGTGAAAACTGTAGTATTCGCCCTGTTATCGTTCGAAGGGTCAAAGGGCCCACCATCATTATAGACATCGTATTCTAGAAACTTAGCCATCTACGATTCCACTATTCTGTCTCCTCCTTCTCTATAGTAAAATTTGTAGCCTTAAAGTGGTCAAGATATTTTACTAAATAGTAATGAACAGAACAATCATACAATCTATCTTCATAAGGATTATACTACCTCAGTAGGGCAGCCCCTTACACGAATGTGTGCAAGGCTGAGTTTCCAACTTTTGAATAATCAGGTAGATTAGTCCTGTTCTGCATTGGCTTCTTCAAGTCCTTTAGGGTGCAGTTATGCCTTTCAGCAACATACCATTTTGCTCAGAACTCCTCGACATAGTGAATTAAGTCACTATTCTAACTGATTCCAAATATATGGCAAACGGACCTTTTAAAGTCCTGAAACACCATGTTTGCCATGATATTCTCCTCCATGGCCAAATCTGATTATCTTGCTGAATTTTCCCAGTTGGTTCTCAACCTTTAGTCTTTAAGCAAGAACACATAACTATGATGGGAATATTCATCAACAAATGTCAGAATACATTCAGAATTGCACAATGCAATTGTATAAGGTCTACCGATATCTTTATATATTAGACTCAACAAGTCAAAAGCATGAGTTGACCTCAATATCCTTATTAGTCAACTTACCCCTGCAATAGTTAGCATATGTTCCCAGATCATCATAATCTAGAATTGAGAAATGCTTTCCTTGATCAATCTCTTAATCCTAACTCTGAAAATATGGCTTAAACTTTCATGCCATACCATATATGACTTTTCATTCATCAGGGTCCTCCTTCATTTCATAACTTGTTTAGCAAGATACGAAGAAGCATTTATCTAATTCGGGGTAGGACACATTCTATACAAACCATATTTGGCTTTATCTTGGATATGAACCTTTATTGCTGTGAACTATTAGTTTCTCCTTCCCTTTATTTGGCTTTATCTTGGATATGAACCTTTGCATTGTGAAAGCACCTTGATCAGATGCTCCACTAAATAACCACCATGTGTTTAATGTGACTATCACAAGTTAGATTCATAATTAACGAGCCAAAAAGTAACCTGATGGTCTCAGTCTTTCCTTTTAAACCTCATACCATTGGTTCCTTTATGTCCCTAGGACCTTCATCAGCACTGGTTTAACCAACATTGGCATGTAGAGAAGAATTTAACTTTCTACCTTAGAACTTAGCAGGCTTCATCTTTGTCTTCCCTCAAGCTGCTTCGAGAGCTGTAGGAGTAGTAAACTTAAGTTTTTCCTCCTCATCAACACATTGGGTTATCAAAGCATTGAAATCCCAACATCTTCAATCTACTGTGAAGATGAATTATTATAGATATGTACTATATTACTCCCCTTTTCTCTTGTATACCTTATGGAGAATAATTCTTTCATTAAGGCACTTGTCTCGACACTAGATGAGACAGTGTACCTCTAGGAGACATTATCAAGAAATTCCTTCACTATGTCTGTATCCAGAAGTCCATTTAACAGATGGTTAGGAATAGATCTCTTACTGGTCATCAGATATAATTTGTTAGACTGATCCCAAGTTTCATAGGCTGCTTTATGAGTTTTCAAGGTCATGGATGTAGGTGAAGAGGGCCTATCCGTCTTTATGGTCATATCAACCAAAGCTATCTCTATAGCATTCAATACATCCTCTGCTGACTTCTTTAAATTGAAATCGGACAGGGTTTCAATGGTAACACTGATTTAGTTGACTGAAAAGGTGACTTCAAGATGATAATATTTAAATAAGCACAAATGTTGGATAATAGCGATACTCAAGCCATTAAATAGTATCTTTACTGAAAATCCGGTCACACATGTTATGAAACACTTGTGGGCTGAATACATAATATATGCAACTAGACCTTCACACATAAAATTGATCAGAGTACAAATCACCAACTCTCATGACACTACCACCTGTGGGCGAATAGATTATTTAAGTAACAACTTTCCTCTATACAATGCCTTTATGAACATCTCAAAATCTCATGTAAGGCTAACACCTTTGGGCAGAATGACCAAACATGAGACTAGAGACATCCCCTAACGTGTAAGCAGACAATTCAAAATACTGACTTGAAAGACCACTATGGTGACTACATCCTCATCAGCACCCAAAAAGTCCACAAACACAAGGGAAACATCTTTATGCAATCTTCACTTTCTTTATGGGCATATAGTATGTGGCAATGTAACATTAATAAATGCAAAAATCTGAATGCATAGTCTCATTGTCTCACATTCGTACTGAAGACATTCTCTGAAAACTTCATTTGAGATTTTTGTAAAAGAAAAATCTTAGTAGAGTGACTATCGTGCATCACCGGATAATGGACCGACCATCTGAGACTCAAAAAACCTCATGTATCTCCATTATGACAAGTTCGTTGCATGAAAATTCACTCAATAATGGGTTCAGAATGTCTCAATTCCTTTTTCGATCGACTATCATGCAATCCCGAATACTGAGCATGAGACTCGAGACACAAGAACCTCATGTATCTCCCTCATATGATGTCCGAAGCATGAAAATTCACTTGAAATCGGATTCAAAATACCTTAATTCCTTTTTCTAGAGTTAAATTTTAATTTATTACTAATGTAATAAATCCAGAAAATGGAAAAAAGTTACTTTATAAATTTCCTGGGTGTGGAAACTAACCCAAAACACCCTGGGGTATCCTTACGGGAAATCTAGAAATTTTTGTTTTTTTTTCGAAAAATCATTGTAGCTGCGTCTGTACGATTGACGTCAGCCAGCGAGCCACATCATTGTGCGTCGCACGGCACGCGCTACCCACGTGCAGACGCACGTCTACTGTATGGCACGCGCCGCCATGTATCCTCCATCTGGCGTGCCACGTGGACGGCCCTGATGGGCCCGTGCGCGGCACGTGCCCTCGTCCCACCCTTCTGGGAGCGCGGGTCGCAAGTCACACGTGCGCTGCAGGCGTGACATGCGTCCGTTGCTTCATGAAGTGATATGGCCCAATGCGATTGGCGCGTGCGTTCCGTATGCCGCTGCCGGCCACTACTATAGCAGCGTCAGCCCGACGTCTTCGTCTCCCACCGATATCAGAGGCAATTTTCGACGTCTCGGGATCCCTTTTTTGCTCTGTTTGGCCCGTTTTTGACCCGTTTTTCGTAGCTAGCCTTATGTATACCACTTTTACGTAATTATATACGTAAAAAATTGAAAAACGAATCAAAAATCGAGGAAAATCATATGAGATGAAAAACTGAAAAACTTTCGCTTCTGACAATCCGATCACGTAACCGCTTTGATACCACATGTAATACGTAGTATAGACCTTATTACGTACCCCGGATCTATATGAAAGGATTAAAAAACAAAGGTAATGTGGAATACTTGATTTCGGTTTCATCTCTGATTCCGATGCCAATTCTGAGCTCCAAACGATCATGAATCTCCCGGGATCTTTACGGAAAGTGTTTACCGAGACACGGGCTAAGTCTTTCTACAGTTTTCTCAATACGTAAGCTCTCTTAAAGGGTTAGAGATTCCTTATGCTTACGAAGGACCGGTCCTAATATTTTATAGGCTTTGGGAAAAGTTAAAAAAATCCTATTTTTGCCTATTTTTGGGCCCTCATATAGAATAAAAATAAACAAAATATGAGCCTTTTTTGTTGTTCTTTATGAGGTCAAGAGTAGGCCCTATTTTGTTTCATTTTATTTTTTATAAGGATAAAAATAGGCCTTATTTTATCATTTATAAGGATGGGCCCTGGGCAGGTGCTCACCCTGCCCTTGCCTAAGGCCGGCCTCGCTTATGATTGATATGAGCAACTGCAGGAGACCTTAACTTTTATATAGCTTCCATATCAAGCTTTCCCATCACAAGGCCGATAGAGTCTAGCCCACGCTAATTGGGATCCATTTTTTACCCGAACTTCGACCCATTAATTTAAATTATTTATTGGGTCACTTTATTATCTTTATCTGGATCAAATTATGTAACTTAACCAATAATTTATTTAAAATCCAAAAATTGCAATTAATAGTTGTCCAATTTTATGGGAAAGGAAAGGACAAAATTGTCCAACAATACCTAGTCTATACTATCCAAAACAACTGAAATACCGAATTTAATATATTAAGTAGGATAAATGGTCATGATCGTGGAACAAGAGATGAAAGACTCAGCACATTAGGTGAAAATGGTCGAAAGTTGCTTTGTGAAGAAGGGACATTTGCTTCAACCAGCTCTCTCTCAGTGAAGA
>JAOTBA010018849.1:0-10199 GCA_025629845.1 Erythroxylum squamatum
CAAACACGTCGAAGGACAGAAATTTTCTGTCCTCGTCATCCGTCCTCACGTCCGAGGACGGTAACCAAACGGTACGTTAGAGACAAGAAAAGGAAAGCATGCAAAACGAAGGCGTGAACAAGCATAAGAGCACAAGAAAATCACACAAATGAACAGCTCAAGGGGGGACCACAAGCTGCCCCATAAAAGGAAGAAAAACAAGAACATCAAGCATAATTTTTGGAGGAGACACCAACATCAACGCTGATGAGTGGAGGCGTGAGCAAAAGGAGCAAATTAAAAAAAAAAAGCAAATGAAGACAGCTGAAGTTAGCTAAAGGAGGCGTGGACATCCAATGGAGACAAGGAAAATAATGCATACACCAACAAGAGGGACCATGACGACAGCAAAGAAAAAGGCAGATGGGAGGTTGACGCATATTAGGGGGCTCCAGCACTCACCAATTACACTAACGTTACTCCAGATAGCAAAAAATTCTGAACCCACCAACTCTCCACTCAAGCTATTTCATATTCTATTACACCAAAAACTCTTGGCACTAAGCAATCAAAGGATCGGTTGGCAAAAACTAATTGAAGCAGCTGATGGAGTTGTGGCAAGAGGGGATGAAGACACGTTGAAGTTGATGGCCAGAAGGGAGACGTTGGCAGCTGTAGCAAGAGGCACTCATGTTACATGCCACTCAAATACTCTCAACCACACGAATACAGCTGGGGAGAAACCACCAGGAGACTTGACACAGCTGAAGAGGGCAACCACCGGACCTCCAACGCAGACCAAGAGCTCCAGCCGACCACTTAGTGACGCAACATTAGAGGGAAACCCGAAACTCATTCTATTTCTTTTTTATTATTTAATTTCTTCTAATATTGTCAGCTGAGCATAATGGGTTATGAGAGAAAACCAGGTTAGCAAAGAATTTAATGGGTTATACTTGATTGCTAGGCTACGATAGTAGACTAGGATTATTGCGTAATACACCTTTAATATCTTGAAAAAAGATCTAAGAAACTCTAGGCTCAATCTTCTATCAACCAAAATTCGCCTTATAAATTGATCCAGGTAAAGTCCATAAAAAACGTTAAAAGTGGAACCATCCTTGAAGCTTATCACATTCCATTCGGAGAAACCCCTAAAGATATTCGCATTTTTGTTTAGCTTTAGTTTTATTATTTTTGATAGTTAAATTTCTTATTTTAATTTCCCATTTTTACACAATTACTTAATTTAATTAATTGAGTGATTCAAGCCTGGTATTTACACAATTACTCCCTACGAAACGATATTATACTATACTACTTGATACTCGTAAACTTGCAAAATCGCATCACAAATCACCAAAATATTTAAATCAAGACTTCACCGTTCACCCACGGCTACAAATAATACTCCACCGAGACAATCACAAAATAGCGCACATGTGGAGTCTAGAAGCAAGGTCACCCACACAATTCCAATCAACAACTAACCAAGAGAAAATCACAAAAATCATTCACACGTGTTGTGTAGATACAGGATTGCGCATGCAACGAGATAAAACTTAGAACCACAACCACCGCACAGCGGTCTTCCACAAAATCCTCCGGTGAAAACCAATGTATATTTTTTTTTATACTCATAATAAAGATAGACTTCTATTTCAATTCAAGTCTTATCTTAGAATCAAATTTAAATAAAGAGTGTTACTTATTTACACCATATATTGATTTAGATTTTTAAACATTATCTTGAAAACCCAATAATAAAAAATATCAAAATTAAATAATAAGATATATAATAAATATCATAACAATACCTATTATTAAAATAAATCACCTCACTAATCATTCAATTAAATGCAAGTATTACTATCTAAATTATTTAATAACTATGCAATTTAAAATCAAATATGAAAACTAATTCAAAGGATTAAATTTAGAATTTTTAAATTAGACGGAAAATTAATCTTATTCAAAGCTTCTTTTAAAGTCTATTTTAAGTATAAATTTGAGATTAAATATTCAAACTGTCATCAAATTTTGATACAATTTTTATGTCAACTTCAAATTTAACAATTCTTTTGGACCGATTAATTGTATAATAAATGAGTTAGATTAAATTCAGATTCAGACTAATCGGAAGTCAAAAGTTAAATTAAGATTAATTTAATTTGAACTTAAAAAATTCATGGATATTTCAAAGAATTTAATCAATTAAGATGTACAAAGTTACAAGGCCAGCACAAAAATTCAGATACACAGAGAAACCATAATGACTGTACTGAGAATAATACTTCCATGCCCCTTCAGATTCCAAGAAACCTGTGATGACAAAACTCATAGAAGGACAAGCGATCAGCTGCAGAAGTAGAGCAAACAACAACGGTTCACTCCAAAAATGATCCAAAATAGCATCAAAGATATGAACAATTAGAGTTGGTGTGGGTATTTATTAAACCTGGATTTGCAGAAAGTAATTTTGGGCATATATCAACACAGTCTGGATGCAACCCAGGAAGGATAAGTTTGGAGAATGGAAGATGTTGACATGATTTGATATTCCGCAACAACTGATGTGAAAGAAATTCAAAGAAAATTTGAGTACTAGGAAGGATTTTTGAATTCTCAAACAAAATTAAGAAACCAAAGTCCTACCTGAAGATTACTCCTACCATGAAAAGGTGGGTAACCATTAAGAAGCTCAAAAAGAATGGCACCAAGGCTCCACATGTCAACCTGTATGTAAAAAGCCGCGCTAACATGTTCAAGCTTAGACAATAAAAGCAGCAAGAACCAACTACACCTCTACCTTATGATCATATCTTTGGAACTGAAGAACCTCAGGAGCCATGTAAAATGGAGACCCACATGCTGTCTCTACATAGCAACCAGGAAGCACACTCCTGTTCTATCCAATAAGAAGCAATTCATGAAACATATGTCTGAAGTGCAGGGTATTGAAAGAAGTTACCTTGATAAACCAAAATCAGCTATTTTGAGTAGCATGTTACCCTCCTGACCAGATAACAGAATGTTCTACAGTAACAAAAAAAGAATCTAACAAGTTAATTCAGACAATGATCAACCACAAAACACATTGGTGATCACAAACAATTGGCTTAACATGCATCACACCTGTGGTTTTAAGTCTCTATGCAGTAGATGATGTCTATGCAGAACTTCCAATCCAGTCCCTGTGTGGATGAAACAATTGGAGCACTCAAGTTTCAAACAAGCAATAACACAAGCAAGTGGAAGTCATCAAAGACACCTACTAAGCTGAAGCATGAATCTTTTGGCAATCTTCTCATCAACTCTTCCATGGAATTTAATGTAAGAGGCTAGATCTCCTCCGTCACAAAACTCCAGGACGAGGAACGCACAACTTCCAACCTAGGAGTCAAGAGAATTTAAGCTTCTAGGACAATTTCCAAAACTGTTGAAAGAACATAAAAATTGCAGAACATAACCGCCGACAGCAAGAACGAACAAAAGGGCATATTCCAGAAACCTCCATCATCACAAAAGATTGAACACCGAACCTGGAAGACGTGGAGAAGACGAATGATGTTGGGGTGGTTGACACAGGACAAGAAGTTGATCTCGCAATCTAAACAGTCCTTAAGATGCTTGTTGAGTTTGGAGAGGAAAACTTGCTTCACTACCACTTCTTCACCAGTCAGAGTGTGCTCTGCTTTCCATACAATGGACTGTGGACTCTGACCATGTTTTGATTTGAGAAGATAGGCTCCGACTGCTATAGCGCTGAAGAGCTCGTCTTCTACAGTAGCCATAGTTGTTTCCAGAATCCAACAAGTTTTGGGTATCTACAAGTGTTCTTGTCTACTTATTACCTAAGAAGCACAGACACGGACACAGACACGGGACACGACACAGATATGAATACAGAGACACATCAATTTCTAAAATTTGGTGGACACGGACACGGCATATATATATATATTATAAATTTTAAAATTAAAAAAAATTCAGAATTCATAATATGATATATATTGATTGATGTATTTCAAGATTTCCAACATCTTGATAGTTCATACATATTTAATACTTTATAAGCCCCTCTCAAAAAATATGGAGCATATATTCTATAGATCATATATTTCATTAAGCAATGTCCGAGCGGTCTCCAGGTTTATCCGAGCTGTGTCCACCATGTGTCAGTAAACACGTATCCGACACATAGAAACGGCTTCATTTTGCCCATTAGGTGCTACATAGCTTATTCCTTACATCACATAGCTGTTTCAACGAAAGGTAAAAGATAAACCTTTTAAAAGAAATTTTTAATTTTTAATTTTAAAAACTCGATTAATTAAATATTACATATACGAAATCATTTTGCAACGAAACCCGTTGCCATCCAGTAATTCAGTAATGCAAACTAAATTGTTGTCACGAGGACTGAGGGATAAGTAGTTCTGATTTGTTTCAAGTACTGGAGGCGGCAATAGTTGGAGATGGAGGACTTGTTACATCTGTTACTCCTTCCAGCATCAGAACAACATTCTTCATAGCAGGACGAAGAACTGGTTCCTCCTGAACACACCAGAGTGCCACTTTAACCATTTTTTCCAAGCTCTTCTTCTCCACTTGTTCACCAAGCACCAGCTTCTCCAACTCTCTTGCTTCATAACATTTGTATGCCCAAGTGGAGAGGACAACCTCGTCAGGATTTGTCGTCTGAAAGTACATGTTCTTTCTGCAGCAAATGATCTCCAGGAGCACTACACCGAAGCTGAAAACGTCTACCTTGACGGATATTGGTGTGTTCTTCTCCCATTCAGGTGCCAAGTATCCTCTAGTCCCTCTAACAACCGTCAAGGTCGCGGTTTGATCAGCCATTAACAGCTTTGCAAGTCCAAAATCTGAAATCTTAGCATTCCAGTGATCATCCATGAGTATGTTCTGGGGCTTTATATCGCAATGCATGATCGGAGCTTCGCATTCTTCATGCAGACACAGAATCCCTCTGGCAACGTCAAGTGCAATCCTCACTCTGTCATTCCAATCTGGTCGAGTGCTGGACTTGAACAAAAGATCAGCAAGCGACCCGTTGCTCATATATTCATAAACCAGAAGCCTCTTGGAATCCATAGCACAGTAACCCAACAACCTGACCAGGTTCTTGTGGTGAGTCCTCCCTATCACTCGCATTTCGGCACAGAACTCCCTCCGACCTTCTTCCACTAGCTTGTCTAGTTTCTTTACTGCTATAGCTTTCTTTCCTCTGTACAAAGTTCCCTTATAGACAGTCCCAAATGCTCCTTTGCCAAGCTCTTCTATGAAGTTCTTGGTAGCCCTTTTCAGCTCTTCGTATGAAAAAAATTGCAAGGTGAGTTCCTTTGTAAGACCATCATCATCTTTAGTTCTCGACAGCCTTTTGTATGGTAGAGTTCGGCTTTTGTAGATGAAGAATGCAGTAACAATCACAGTAACGAATACCATCAGACCGATTGTCAGAAGAAGGATCTTGACAATCCGATTCTTATGCAGTTTATTACCTATCGGCGGTGTTGTGTTACTTTCTTCAGAAATGCTTTTAAACCCTACCTTCATGAACAATATTGATGGATGAGATGAATCATTCTTTACATACCTCAGAGGAAGATTTAGCTTTTGACAATATCCACCACTTAACGTTGCTGCTCCACAATAACAGTCTTCCAGGCAAGTATTATTACATTCTTCCGCCGTCATCCTTTCCTGAAAATAGGCACGATTACCGCATGACAAGTTTTCCATTTTAGTGATTGAAAATAAGACTTCATTTCCTTTCCCACCTTCACAATCTGCTTCAGAGTAGTTTCTTCCACATCCAAGAGAAGTTTGGCTAGACCCAAGATAACTAAAACCTGGAAGGCAACGGCAGTGTGATCGGTTGTTGGCGATTTCGTAAAAGCTGTTAAAGCCGCATGAACTCTTTGCCTGAGACACATTAGCCAGAGACGCCCAGAGAAGTTTTGTCTTAAGCTTGCCATTTCTATCACGCCAGTGAGAATACAAACTGAACACGCCATCACTGTCAAGAGAAGCTCGGTATATGACATTAGTTTTGTCATCACTGTCAAGAGAAGCTCGGTATATGACATTAGTTTTGCTTCTGTTGTCTGCCATTGACGACGAGCAGTTGCCATCGTCCCTGATGGAGTGCTGATCATCTTCATTAATAAGTTTCAGGCAGCCAGTACGATTACCAAGAGAAAGAGTACAAGTCACGCCATAATATGTGCATATATCAAAGTCCCAATATGCATCTTGTGAAATGTCGTCGGATTCCATAATCCGATACAGAACAAGGTTTCCGTCAGATTGCATCACGAGATGAAATCGTCCGCTAGATTGGTTGGTGTCTGACAGACTTGAAACCAGTTCATCCCCAGAAGAAAGAACCTGACCTCCGAGGATGGTATCGGTGGGATACCTGAAAGTTTCCCAAATAACATCACCATCTATGTTTTTGAGGACGAAATTACCAGAATCAAGCATGGAGGCAGAAACAGCAGCCTCATTGTTATCGGCAACAAGCTTTTCTCCTTCTCCATCTATGAGGAGAAGAAGCATACCCTCCTTTGTTAAAGACAGTACAGTACCTGGAAATCGTATTGCTTCGTCACGACGTGCCGTCCAGACGACAATCATGTTCTGCTCTCTGGCTCCGATCAGCCAAATTCCAACGGCATACCCACCACCACCACCACCACCTTGTTGGTAGAAACCAAATGCGAATAGGCCTGAAGGAGAGAGCCATGAAGAGGAGTTTGATGCGGGATTGAGTGAAGAACCCAAAAGTATCCCGCCAGAAGCTTCAGTAACGAAGCCGATAGACAGAAGTGTGATGAGGACAAGAGACATGGAAGCCATGAGAATACAGTTTAAGAAATCAAGGTAGGTGGTGAGCAGCTGTTTAGTTGTAAAACCTGAGGACTTGACCTGAAATCTTGGAACTTAGCATAAAAAATAAATAATCCTCAAAAACAAACCTGGAGGACTCAGATACATGAAAATTCTAACATCTGAACCTATCTACAGCTTCCAGGAAGTAATTTGGAAGATGTTGACCCCCGTAATTCCAGCCGACGACTTCGAGTCAATGTATATGCCAACATCTCAACTAATGGGCATGACTGTCAAATCAAATCTGTTGAGAAACGGTTCAGCATCAATATCAACAATTTAATTCCAATAAATTAAATTTGACTTGTCACTTAATTCCAACCGACGACTTCGAGTCAATGTACATGTCAACATCTCATACAATCGGTGATGTTAGAACTCATTATTTATCCATTCATTACTCTGTCGAGACCCTTAAAATCTTCTGTACCAATTATTCAGGCCCCTCTGTGTCCCTTCCATCCAAGCCATCAATTGTTTCCATCCAAGCCATCAATTGTTTTCCAAAACAATGGATGGCTTGGATAGAAGGGATACAGAGGGGCTCCAACAAAACAATAAATAGCTTGGATGGAAGAGATACAAAAGGCCTGGGTAATTGGGGCAGAGAATTTAGTCCCTGTCGAAGTGTGGGGCACCTAGGTGGCGGATTACACGCAAGTGATGTTACAACTGTATGAGCATGCCTTGAAAAGTTCTTGGGCCAGAGGATTTGGGGAGCTGATCCTCTGTCCCCAATAATCCACCATCCATTGTCTACAGGGAAGCCTGGTAATTGGAGACAGAGGATCTCATGGGGAGGATTTGAAGGGCCTTGAAAGATAATAGACATCATATCTTTCATCAAACAATGATGAATCACGGAGCGACCAAGTCAAATAAATTTTAATTTATGGAATTAAATTGTTGATATTGATGCAGAACCGTTTTTAATAAATTATTTTATTAAATAAATTTATTTTAATTTCTTACATAATATTTATTAATAAATGTATTACAATTTAAAGAAATAATTAATTTAATTAAACTTTTTATTTGGAAATTAATACTTATTTGTTAATATAATTTTAAATTATTTATTATAATTTATATATTTAAAAACATTTAAATTAAAACTATATTTATCAAATAACTCTTAAATAAAAAAATTAAATTTAAATTAGTTGTAATTAATATTAAATTATTTATAATTCTTACTATTAATATATTTTAAAATAATATATGAGTTAAGTAAATCATATTAATTAAACAAATAAAATTGGTTAAAAATAGAGTTTATCATAAAATTTTAGAGTAAAAGACTCCTTATAGTTTTAATTTATCAAGAAAAGTTAGAAAATAATAGAAAAATATATTTGATATAAATATCATACATGATTAAACCAATTAAACTTAACCCAAGTTTAAATTAATAATTTAAAATAATTATAGTATATTATTAGTTTCATTCTAATTTTAGATAATTTAATTTGAGTTTAATAGTTGAGTTGATTCTCTTATAAGTATTTGATTAATACAATTATTATATTTATGTCGCATATATTTCGTGATTAATTTTATTTAAAATATGAAAAAGTTTTTTTTCGAAAACAAAAAATTAGAAATCATTTAAGTTTTTATATTTTCTAAAAACTTAAATGATTTCTTCAGTAATTCATCAAAAACCCGACGGATACGGCAAGTTATACATTGATGGGTTGACGAGGATCCACGTTGTCAGGAGTCAAGTCATCGTTGTGGAAAAGTCTGGGAAGCAACGATTGGACGGAAAAGCATTCCATCTTCTCACCACTAATCAGCAGAACGTTAAAACTGAATAAAGGGGTGTTGCAGAGATCGCCATAGTTCTATTCCATAGTAAGTAACCAAAAGTTTTCTCTCATGGCTTTAGTGTCAGGATTGTACTTGCTCTTCCTCTCTGTACATGTAAGAGCTCAATTGAACCAATACAATGTCATTGACATTGGATTGGGTTCTCCACTCAGTCCCATAATCAATCCAACTTCATGGTCATCCCCTTCCGGTCGTTTTGCTTTCGGTTTCTATCCACAAGGGAATGGATTTGCTGTAGGAATTAGGCTTCTGGGTCACCCTGAAAACACTAGCGTTGTCGTCTGGACTGCAATTCGGGACCATCCACCAGTTTCTGCAAATGCTACACTAGAGTTAACCACTGCTGGTCTGATCCTTCGAACGGAGCAAGCAGAAATGAAGCCAATTGCTAATGTATCAAAACTTGCTGATTCAGCTTCTATGCTTGATTCTGGTAATTTTGTGCTATACGCCGCCGACGGTGACATCATCTGGCAGAGTTTTGATTTCCCTACAGACACATTATTATATGGTCAGAATCTGACCGCAGACGGTGACATCATCCGGCAGAGTTTCGATTTCTCTACATACACATTATTTTATGGTCAGAATCTGACCAAAGACAACAACTTGATTTCTAGTTTAACGAGTTCAGACCACTCAAGCGGACGGTTTCTGTTGGTTATGGAAGGGCATGGTAGCCTTGTCGCTTATCCGACTATGAATCCGACTATGAATCGCTTCTCAATTGATGCTTATTGGAGAACTGGCACTTATGGGCTTTCGTATTATCAGCTGAGTCTTGCATCTCTGAATGGAAGATGTTCCCTATATCTTCAAGGTGGATCTGGAATCCACCATATAGCGAATTGCAGCGATCCTACCGTGAATGAGACCATCATCCATCGGGCAACCTTGGATGCTGATGGGATTTTCAGGCTGTATTCCCACCATTTTCAGAGTAACACCGCGACTGTCTCTGTATTTAACGATTGGTCAATGTTACAAGACCAGTGTGGTGTTAAGGGATTTTGTGGATTCAACAGTTACTGCGCCTCTAACACAGGAGGAAATGGTATCTGTTACTGTTATCCTGGCTTTGTTTGGGTCAATCAGAGTTATGACTGCGCTAAGAACTACACTGGAGATATCTGTATGGCTAATGATCCAAAACAAGTTGAAATGATTGTCATGCAGAATATGTGGTTGGATGATTTGGCATACTCCAACTCGCAAATGGATATGGAAGATTGCAGCTTATCTTGCCAGGAAGACTGCAATTGTTGGGCAGTTGTATATGAGCGTGGTAAGTGCAAGAAGTTTACGCTTCCACTCAGATATGGAAAGAGAGTACTTAATGGTTCGACGTCTACTGCTTTCATCAAGAATATCATCGAGAGAATTTCAGAACCTAATAATCTCCCTTACAATCCCAAAGGTGATGATGACAGGCTAATCAAGGTTCTTGCAGTAGTTCTAGGAATTACTGCAGT
>JAOTBA010018880.1:0-10197 GCA_025629845.1 Erythroxylum squamatum
TAATCCTTATCAACAAATCATTCAGATATCAAAGCCCTCATTAATACCATGTATATTTACAATTGGATCGAAACAAAACAATGTCAAACATTTTCATAACTTCATTAACCACTTCATATTTTTCCTCTAATACACATACGGGTCAACCTTCCATACTAAATCTAATAAGGTAAATGACAAAATTAGGCAAAACTTCCTTCTGTAAAGTTTCTCTCCAATGTCTTAAGTTTCCAATGATACCAAGTTCATCTAATTTGGTTTTGTCCTCAATCCTATCTAACCTTTTTCTTTTGGGACTACTAGCATAAATTTTGGCTATAGGTATCGAATCAATATCATATTAGGACGATTTCAAAGGGAAATTTAATATCTACATCTTTCATGAAGATATCAGAGACAAATTCTATCGTCTGAAGGGTCAAAAATGGAGCAGACGATAAAAGATGAACAGTCCACAGAAGAAACAGAAGGTCACTTAAGTAGAAAGCAAACGAAGTGACTCTTAAGACGAAGTAGAAAGCAGATGGAGCAAAGCAAATGAAACAAAGTAGACGATTCAATGCGGTCGAAGCAAAGCAGACGAAGCAAACTAAACAAGGCAGACGAATGCAATAAATAGATTAATGCCAATGCAGACGAAGCAAAAAGGGCAGACGAAACAAAAGTCTTAAGACGAATGACGCCATCACAGATGATATGACGTCATTACAGACGAAGCAGAAAGTCTTAAGAGGAAGCGAAAATCTTTATAGACGAAGCAAGAGTCTTAAGACGAATGACATCATCAAAAACAATATGACGTCATTATAGACGAAGCAGAAGTCTTAAGATGAAGTGAAAGTCTTTATAAACGAAGCAAGAGTCTTAAGACAAATGACGTCATCATAGACGATATGACGTCATTACAGACGAAGTAGAAGTCTTAAGACGAATGACGTCATCATAGACGATGTGACGTCATTACAAACGAAGCGTCTTTACAAACGATGCACAGACGAATGCATCCTTTTCATAAACCAACTTTCCTACTCCCCTTTCAGCTTAACAACACACAACAAACCCAAAATCCAAGATTCAAACATAATATCTAAAACAAAATTACATATGGCTGTTCATCATTTTCTGCATATGTTTTCATCAGTTGCACTTTGCATAATTACTTTCAACCCAAAACAGATCCTACTTCAATACGTTTCTCTATCACATTTATCTCTGCATTTCTACTCCCCTTTCCATTCAACTTACTCTCAAACAACTCAAGATTCAAGATTAATTCCAAACATCAAAAACAAAGCTCATATGCGGATAACACCATTTTTTTGCTGTCTCTCTACTGCACCAATTTTTCATTTTATTCTTTCATCACTTAATAACACCGTAACTACTCACCCAAAACAACTTAAATATACATCCATTTACATGTATTATAACATCACACAATCCAATCTCAAAACCAGAGAATTAAACTCACCTACTAGCTTTCCAGTGAAAACTCCAATAATAAGATTGAAGAAAAGGCTTCGGTGAGTGAAGGGAAAAGTAAGGATAAATGACAGACCAATCTCTGGACTGCTAAATATGTATCAAATATCAGATGTTTCAGTGATGGATGAGTGAAGAGAGCATTTCAGTGAAGAACGACAGAGAAATGAGCTGCCCTAAAATTCATACAGTACGTGGCGTTTTGCATGTGTATGCACGTGTCTCTCAACCCAACAGCCACAGATACCAACCATTTGTCTCAATACATTTTTTGTGCAAATAATTCACCAAAAAGTTCAAAATATCCAAAATGTACCAAAATTACTAAATCACAATTAATACACTCCAATTTACTCCACAATTTCCACTTCTAAATCAAATTTACTCGAAAATGCCAATGAATGCATGAACAATCATATGAATGTGCAAAATAAATGTGTATATCACAATTAATTTATGCATGACGTGCATTTTCTTAATTTCACAATACTTTCTCATAAATTACTATTCTAGCCTTAACATGAGTATCGGAATGTTACACATAACCTCATGTTGTTTAATTTCAGTGACATAGTGGCCAACATTATTCAGCTAGCCATCTCACTATCATCGAGATGCTTTTTGTATGCCTTATGATCACTATAAGAAACATCAGCAGCAGGGGGATCGAAAAGTGTTTCTTCTAAAACGTAGCATAGTTTCTTTGACTTGAGAACTATTCTCAGGTTCCTATGCTAGTCTTAGAAGTTGGGTCTACTCGATTTATTGGCTTCCATAAGTGAGCATTGGTTCACACTAGTGGTTGTGGTGTCGATTCTTGCAACCTAATTTCAAAGAGAGAAAAGGTGTTATACTGTATGCATGTCAATTAGGAATTTACAAACACGCATTATGACACCCACTATTTTCTCGCGAATCCATAACCCTCAATATGAATCCAAAAGAACTTGTATAGAAGTTCTCCTAGTGAGTTGATATCCAATATCTCTAGGAATGACCTTAGGTTTGCTCAACAAGCCACCCTAGGTCAATCGGTAGGTATCGGTCACACCAATTGCATTTGTAATGAAACTATTGAATCTAGTGCTATCAACTGTTGATGTGTGCAAACATCTTGGTCTATCAACTCTTTATGCATGTACATCTCATATACATTGCCCAACTTCGCCTCTATCTATGTTGACCTTAGGTTTGCCTAATAAATCAACGCTTCTAATTAAAACCAACCCATTAATCTGAAAACCCTGTTTCTATGGTTCAAACATATTCATGTAAAATGGGCTTAGGTTTGCCCAATAACCCTAACTCTAAAAGAACTCTAGTTCTCACCATATTAGTGAAAGGCGCTAGTTTTAATATTCTAAGTGAGGGGTTTCTACTTAGGTCTCATCTAACTAGGATAATCTTGTATATATATATCTATATAGTTACTATAACTATATGACATTATATGGACACCCCAATCATATTGGGCTTAAGTCCATAACCATCCATCAAGCAAGGCCATTCATACTCCTAACATGAATCCTTTAATGCATAAAATTAAACACATCAAAATTCATTGCGACAAATTATGGATCCTACATTTTGGAAGTTGATTGAACTCTTGAATCGAATTTCTTCCCAAGTGGTATCTCGCCTAAAATTAATCTTGTATGTCATTTCAGTTTAGAATTTAATATTAATCAAATTAAATTAAACTCTTAATTACAAAAATTAATTCACCTTAAAATTGATTATTTGATGTCAAAATTACACATTTTAATTTTTTTTCACATGCCAATATCTAGTCTTACTAAAAAATAATGCTCTACTTAAATTAATTCAAATTAATTTCCAAAATTTTTAGAACATCAAATCATTATTCCATGCATCTCCAAGTCATTTCAAGTTCATAAAAATAATTTTGTTATCACCCAAAAATTATTAAGATAACCGAAATACCATTGAGATGCTAAAAATGACAAATTTGATATCTAATTTTTTTTGGAAATCTTAATTCTTCCAAAATCATTTTGGAATGCTTCATTCATCAAAATAACATATTTTTATCACATAAAAATATTTTTTAAGGTTCTAGAACTGAAACATAAACATACAAAATTATCAAACAAAACAAATCTATCGATTTCTTCAAAACATACCAGATCTTATTATTGTTTGAAAAATTATTAAAACAATTTTAATAAATTCTGGAAAAATTCCAGAGGCGTAAACATATTCTAAATATTTTAGCATAAAATTTCCAAAATCAAAATCCATGAAAAACATGTTAAACCTCATTAGTTTAGCCAACTAACAACATATGTTCAGCAAAAAATAGTTTTCCAGCATGTTGTTAGAATTTCGACAATATATATTTCAATCACATTGAAATCAATTTTCAATCACTAAAACCATATAAAAAATATTATGAGAAGATCAGTGAAAGAAAATCATGAAATTAAAATTTTAAAATTTAATATCAAATTTTCTAAGAACAAACCTACAGCTGTCATAGTCAAGCAATCTTATTGCACATATAATAGAACTACATCTAATAGGCACAAGATGGCTCTAATACCACTGTTGGGTTTCGATTATGCATCACATATCAAAATACGCAGTGAAAAATAAAATGAATGCCAGAAAATACAGAATCAAACCTGTGCCATTAGATGTAGTAAAAAATAAAATGAACTTGAGATGTGTACCTTACAAACTACTTCGTTCTTTGTTGTCTTTACCTTTTTGGGTTGTTGTAAACCACAACGAACAAAGGAGGACGTCTCTAATGATATCCACATGAAGAGAAAAGCCTAAAACCCCTTAGGAAGAATGGTTAGAACACACACAAAGTGCTAGCTTTGATGTATGTTCTTGAGAGAATAGTTAGATAAATAAGTATGTGTAAGATGAACTCTTCACTTTTCTCACTAGTTTTCTTACAATGCTATGCACAAAAATTAGTGAGTTTCTGCCAACTGTTGGCCTCCTCCAAGCCCATCATGAATCGAGGAATAATGAGAATTAAGTGGTCGTGAATGCCACTTAATTTGGCTTGACTAGAAGTCTGGAAACTTTCCAGGCTGATAACCATGCAACACTTGCTTTCTTTCATTCCTTTGCAACTTTTCTTATCACGATCATATTACGATACAATCTTGAAACATTCTCTCATATCTTGGACCACTATCCAAACCCATTTTACTCATTCTTTGCATCTCTAATGCGTGTGATCCATTAGGTTCTCTGTTATATATGTTGGCCATTTAAATTAACACTTAATTCAAGCAAGTCATAAACAGTATCTAGCAACACATCATGACCTCCAATTGACTAGAAAGTCAATGGTTTGACTATGAACCCTTCCATATACAATGTTCCCTTGCAATTCATCCTTTCACCATCTATTCCCCACTTGGTTCAGAGCATGGTTAAAATGTTAACTCCCATTAGATTGACTACGTCACATCTAGCCCAAGTGATTTTAGTTCTTGTCCTCAAGGTTCATTAGTCAATTGTATACATCACTGAGGATGATCTTCATGACATTTCCACTCTGGCCAGATATTCCTTAGTAATAATCCCGACAAGAGGCTGTGGGTATCATCTCCTTCTATTAGGAGTGGTGAATCCTTTATTAGCTACTCAGTTACCTTCAAATACCTCAAGTTGTACCTAATCACTACCCTATGAGCAAACTCTAAGAGACAACGAGGAATGGAGTCAATGTACAAGAACAATATCCAAGATATCCTTGAGCACCTCAAGTCTAAGGATATTTGCACCATTGCTATGATAAGACTATCATTGACACTAGAATGGATTATCCATATGATTGTCTCGTGGCAGGCCATCCAATGTACTTACTACTCTTAGTAAGCATCCACATGTTAACTCTAAACAACTCATGCTTATAGCTTATGAGATTCATTGCTTGATCTAATCAAGGAGTATAACATGTGCTAGTTTGTCTGGATTAATAATGTCCTGTCTCATTATTCCTATGACTATGGATAATTTAGATACTAACATAATTACACATGATAGGAATCTTATTATCATGATGTCATCATGATTTCCTTTATGCTATATAATGTATCAAGGACTTCACTAATTCGATTTAAGGTCATTATCAACTCATAAATAACATGAACATCAAATTAACAAAAATGCCTTTTATTAATCATAAAGATTTGTATAATAAGTGCTAAAGGTGATTGCCTTTATAGCACTTCTCTAACAACCTCCCACTTGCACTAAAGCCAATCGTCTTTGTATCTAATATCATAGGTAAGTACATGAGAATCATATCTCTTTTGGGGAATCATCTTAGTTAAAGGATCAACAATATTCTGATTAATGGGCACTCTCTCTATCTTGACATCATTTCTACCAATTAGTTCTTGAATCAAATGGTATTGCTTGAGTACCAAATATCCACCATGATTCCTGAATTGATCAACTTGCTCAAAACAATTGAGCCATCCGTTAGGAAGGACAATAAGGCTGTGATGCTAGTGGACTCTTCTGGTTTGAGGAGGAAGACCCACAAGAAGAAGAAGTCCATAAGGCCTAAGGAAGGTGTGGCTAAGAAGAAAGCTAAGGAGGCTGCCCTTAAGGGAACATGCTTCCATTGTGGCAAGGATGGCCATTAGAAAAGGAGCTGTAAGGCCTATCTGGAGTCACTAAAGCAGAAGAAGAAATCAGATGCCCCATATACATTAGGTATGTTTGTTATTGATATTAATTATGTTTCTAATAATAACATATAGGTATTGGATACCAGTTGTGGCTCACATATATATACTGATTTGCAGGGACTCAGGAACAGTAGATAACTTAATAAGGGAGACCTGGACCTGCGCATGGGCATTGGAGCAATAGTTGTTATTTTAGCCTTAGGAACTTATGTATTGAAACTCCCTAGTGGGCTTGTAATAGAATTGGATGATTATTTTTATGCACCTGTATTGACTAAGAATATTATTTCAGTTTCTAGTCTTAATAAAGCTAGCTTCCATTTAAGTTTTAGTAATAATGGTTGTTCTATTAGTTTGAATGGAATGCTTTATGTCATCAGTATATTATTCAATGGAATATACATAGTAGATATGTCTAATCTAGTTTTAAATATCAATAACAATAGAAGAAAAAAATGAGATAATGTGAAATCATCGTACTTATGGCATTGTCGCCTTGTCCATATAAGTGAGAGACGCATGACTAAACTACACATGTGTGGTAGTTTAGGGTCATTTGATTTTGAATTATATTGTAACACACCTCCACCATAGAGTATATACTCGAACATCCAGAGGACATTGGAGAATATACCTTATGAGAATGACATGTTAGAGCAATCATATTCACTTATTTTGGCATCATAAAAACACAAGTATTTTAAGGATAAACTTTTCCCATTTCATTAACAAAACATAACTTACATTGTAGTATTACATTTCACACTCCATATATTTATATTACAAAAACATTTGTGAGTTCACTATTTTAACAAAATGTTCTACATCAAATGAGAAACTAAACAAACACATTCTATCTAAACTCCTCAGATATCAGCTGAACAGACCTTTGAACCATTTCTTATTTCCAAAGTTGATAATACTAGACTTTAACTAGATTGCTTTAGAAGCTAGGTCTCCTCAATACCTAAAAATCAACATTACAATTTTGATAATTTTTGTGAACTCAGTGAGTGAACCATCGTCGATGTGCTCACTCAAGTCAGAACACAAACATCACAAGTATATAACCAAATTCATAAGTATATCACATTATTCAGAATCAAATCCCATATATCACATCATATTTCAACAAGCACATTATGAATACAAACATTTCATATAATAATTTCATAATAGTCCAATCATTCATATCATCATCATGTACACAAACATTGCATATCTTTATATCAATACAATTCTGTAATTCTTTACAATCATTCATCTGATACATGTAATGATATATATATATATATATATATATATATATGCAAATGCATATAAGATTTCACTTTCCTTATTATTTTTTTATAACCGAGTGCCTATTTACTATCCCGTATCCCTTGTAGATACCGGGCTCATTTTAGATCCTGTCCTGTACCCCTTTGTGGATACTGGGCTCATTAATAACTGAGCATGTGGCTCTTTGTGCACATTTATGATCTTTAAGCTCTTTCCAGATTGGTCACTCCAGTAACAAATCCTTTATCCGATCATGCATATTCTTGTGGTAGAATGCATCATTTCACATAATATGCTATCAATAACGTTCATTCAAAGTGCACAGTCACTTATCATATTCATCGGACTTGAGTTTGGTATTCAACATACAGTTAAGAACATATTTCATACTGCACATTCAATTTGAAAACACTTCCAATACAATCTCAAATATCAAACTCCTCGGACCAACAATGTCCTGAATATCACAATCATTTCAATAACAGTTCAATATCTGAAAGTTAATAAAAAACAATTCAAACATAGTGAGAAAATATCTAGGTTAACTCACAGTACGCCCCAAATAGCTATTGCCTTGATGGTCTGGCAATGTCTGGATGTGAACGCTCAACTTGTACTTCTATATCATGCAATACACATATATTTACATATTACTAACTTGTTTCATCAAATGAGTACTCAATCATACACATGTATATGTGTTATGTTCATTGCATGCTCAATTGACTATCCCGGGTATGTATCCTTATTCACAAGTCTTAATCATTCATTCATTATAGCTTGTATTTATCTAATTTGCAATTAGGTTATGCCTTAAGTAATTTTGATTACTTTAAATTCATTAATCATACAATTATCAATCCTTTCCTAGCATTAAATGTTCACATAATTTCCCAATTCTCATTCAATCATGCCTAATTCATTACATATATCCTTTAAATCATATTTGCATTCATAAGAACATCTTTATACCATTAACAACTCATACTTCCCAGATTTATATACTTTGATATCAAAAAATCCATTCCTTAAATTGTAAAATAAATTAACAACCTAAACTTATCAAACACTTTATCAATTAATCAAACAACTATCTAGGTTCATTTCAAGCCCCAATCAGGTCCAATTGCACCTAAGTAAAGTAACTTATCCTTATATGGTTTAAATATCACACAAAATTAGACTTTTCTCACTTCCATGCATTGCCTACAATTGTGGGAAGGAGCTAATATAGCTCCCGTAATCGTGGGATGAGTGAACCGAATGTTTACCATCCATTTCCTTCAATTTGTGAGCTTTTAACATCTTCATACAAAATTCAACACATCTTCATTATAGTCCATTACTTATAACTCAATTATACCTTATTATATATCAATTCTATATCCAATTCCAATTCAAATCATTCACTTGGTAGCTCACAATTTATGGTCTTTTATGCATCAAAATCAAAACAAAAACTATCATTCATTTGATCATAAATGTAGTCCTAGTTTTTTCACATTTCATGATCACTATATTAGTACCTTCTTTATTATAAATTCACTTTCATTATACCTCAAATCCCAATCTAATTCATCCATGAAACAACCTATAACCTACTATTTTTATACATAAAAAACTAGGCATAAAATTATCCAAGTTCAATTATCAATTTCTAGCATAATTCATCATCAACATCATATATAATTTATAACATCATATATAATTTATCCCAATTCAACCATCATAACCCTTCTATTATAACATGCTATAAATATCAATCTTTTACTTACTTGTTGATTGAACCCAAGTTTGCTATATTATTTATTGACATTTTCATGGTTTTTGTTATACTTTTCGGCTCTTTTTGTTGGATATTGTGCTTACTTTGACCCAAGAGTACCTGTTTTGAATTAATGTGATTTGAGGGTCAAATGTCACAATTAATTAACAATTACACTCCCTTAAATTGTAGGACAATTGATATTACAAATTTTTAATTTTCATTGCAGATTTGAAGGAGAGCAGAGCCAACTCAAGAAGAGTATAACCAAAGGGGAACAAAGAAATAGAAGCCATGAGATGACGGCAAAGTCAGTGATTCACCGCGGCGAAAGTTATTATCCCGTCGCGGCGCGCCATGAAGGAAAAGAACGTCGCGGTGTAAATTAATTATTTTGCCGCGGCGAAGGATCCAGAAAGCGCACACCGCGACATCGATTAATTATCTCGCCGCGGCGAACAGTCGGGAACCCGAACTAAAAGTGGAAAATTCTCATACTGTGCATACTCGACCCAGCAACCCGATTTGAGAAGAAACCTATTTTTGTACGAGTGGAGAGTACCGACATATATATACATCAATATTCCATCGGCTAAAAAAAGGAGAGAGATCATTCATTCGAGAAAAGACAGACGAGCAAAGAGAGAAAAAAAGAATTCACGACCTTACCACCTAGGGTTCCCTTCGGGGTTCCCTGGGGACAATTTTCACATAGGTTTTCTCTTCCATTTTCACCACCGAATTCCACCATGGGTAGCTTGGATTCGTTCCGAGTTGTGAAGCTTCCGGTTGCAATGCGTGGTTAGGCCTTTCTTATCTCTTAAAGATGTAGCGACGGCTGGAGTTTAATGAGCTTCAAAGTGAAGTAGCTTAATCCGTAGTTAGCTATGATTTATGAAAGCCTAAGTCTAGGATTTGTAACTTGTAGTGAAGCTACTTGATTATAGTTTAATCAAATGTTGGACATTTAATGTGTGGTTTGGA
>JAOTBA010018900.1:0-10194 GCA_025629845.1 Erythroxylum squamatum
AAAAGCCTTTCTTTATTTATACATAACTTTGTATAAAACGCGCTAAAGGAGATTGCCTTTAGGGCACTACTCTAACATAAAGTTGATTAAAGATTATGACTGCATCATTGACTATCATCCTGGCAAAGCAAATGTATTAACCAATGCTCTTAGCAGGAATTTATCATCAGCTTTAAGAGCAATGCCTGTTAGATTATATGTGGCCAGTGATGGAGCAATTGTAGCTGAGTTAAGGCTTAAACCAAACTTGTAACAACAAGTCAAAGAAGATATAAGCAAGATGAAAAGCTAGTTACCATTCTTAAACACATTCAAGAGGGAAAGGATAGTGAATATGCAATGAAAGAGGATGGCCACTTATATTAAAAAGATAGAATCTATGTTCCTAATGATGATGAGCTAAAAAAGAACATGATGAAGGAAGCCTATAACAGTTCATATGTTGTGTACCCAGGAAGTACTAAAATGTAACAAGATTTGAAGATACATTATTAGTGTCCAGGTATGAACAGAGACATTGCATATTATATTGCCAAGTGTCTTACATGACAACAAGTAAAAGAAGAACATCAAGTTCCATCAAGTTTAATTCAACCAATATCAATACCCGAATGGAAATGGGATTAAATCATGATGGATTTTATGGTTGGTTTGCCTCAAACCTGGAAGAAAAATAATGTCATATGGGTGATTATAGATAGATTGACTACTTAGCTCACTTCTCGCCTTTCAGAACTATCTATCAACTCCCGAACTATACAGAATGGTACATCAGTAAGATAGTGCAGTTGCATGAAGTACCATCTTTTATCATATCAGATCAGGATCTTAGATTCACTTTAAGATTTTGGAAGAAATTACATAAGTCCTTAGGTATTAAGCTAAATTTTAGTATAGCTTTTCATCCTCAAATGGATGGACAATCAGAAAGAGTGATTTAGGTGCTAGAAGATATGCTCAGGAGTTGTGTTTTCAATTTTAAAGGAAATTGGGATGAACTCCTTCCATTGATTGAATTTGCATACAATAATAGCTATCAAGCAAGCATAAAGATGGCATCGCATGATGCTTTTTATGGTAGAAAGTGTAGAAAACCCTTATGCTAGACAGAACTCAGTGAAAGCAAGATCATAGGTCTAGAATTGATAAGGGAAACCAAGGATAGGGTGAAGATTATAAAGGAAAGGTTGAAAGTTGCTTTTGATCGTAAAAAATCATATACAGATTTAAAGAGAAAGCACATTGAATATGTTGTTGGTGACAAGGTTTTCTTGAAAGCTTCACCATGGAAGAAAGTGTTTCGATTTGATAAGAAGGGTAAGTTAAGCCCTAGATTCATTGGTCCATATGAGATTACTGAACGTGTAGGACCAGTAGCCTACAAATTAGCATTGCCATAAAATCTATAAATTATTCATGATGTCTTCCATGTGTCTTTGTTAAGGAGATATCGGTCTGATCCATCACATATTATAAAACTGGAAGATATTAAACTACAACTAGATCTAGCTTATAAAGAGAAGCCAGTGAAAATTCTAGTAAGAGATACAAAACAACTAATGAACAAGGTGGTTCTATTGGTGAAAGTACTATGGACGAACCATGAGGTCCAGGAAGCTACATGGGAACCAAAAGAAATCATGAGAAAGTCTTATCCACGGCTATTTAACACACAAAAAATTTAAGGGTGAAATTTTATTTTAGAAGGGAAGACTTGTAATGCTCCAAGAATCTCCATTTCATTAATAATATTTTTTTGGGTCATGAATCGTGCATCCCAACGTGAATAATGACATTTGGGACCCAAAATGCACTTTATTTTATTTGGCATTGGATAGTATTATTCAAAGACAACCTGATGATCAAATTTGAGGCTAAAACGAGTTCATTTTGAGAGTTTGACCAAGAGCTAACCAGTGGTCAAAGTTTGACCAGAGAAAGGGGTGAAAGTCAAACCCATAAATATTAATGGACATAAATGAAATTAAATTAATTAAGGTATTTATGTGGGTTGATATTTTAGTGGGATTAAATCCAACTAATGGATTAAAATTGAAAGTTAATTTTAGATTTTGAAAAAAAAACACTATTGGCTTTAAGGGAGCACATTGTATTATTTGCCACCTATTCACTCCCTTTTTCCCCAAGATTGCCGAGAACAGCCTCCCTCTTTCTTCTCCACTTTGTTTTTCATTTTTTTTTCATTTTCAAGCCAACTTTATCTATCTTTAAGCCCTAAATCAACTATTAAACACTAAATTATCAACCTAGAGTCCCTAAACTCACCATATCAACAAAAATTTTGGAAAAAGGATGAAGAAAAAGTAGATGATTTTCTTGATGAATAGTACCCAAAATTAACTAGGTAAGTTAATGGAATTTTGGTTGTTTTCAGTATATGATTTTAATGAGTTGCATGCATTAATGACTAAAACGCATGAAATTGAAATTTTTATGCAATATTACGAATATAAAGAAGATGAATTGAAGGAGAGAGAGAAATAGAAAGAGAAGGAATAAGGAATAAGGAATTGAAGGTGAAATTGAAGTTTATGGAAGCTTAATTTGAAGAATTGGACATCAATTTGGTATGTGTTCAATCAATTTTATTTTCCCTAAAAATTGTGTATTATGTGATGTAGGGCTCTTGAGATAAAATTTGGGTACTTGTGAAATTGTTGTTAAAAATATTTAATTGGATGCTAATTGAAGTAGTATATGTGATTAATTTAGATTTTGGACTTATAATTTGTATTTCTCTCAATTGACATACATTATGTTTGAATTTGAAAATTATATATATATATGTTATTTTGACTAATTGGTGAGATGAATATGTCTTGCATGTTATATGATCTAAATTAAAATCAATAATGCAAAAAACATTAAGAAGTGACATTTACTTTACTCGAATATGAAATAGTTTGAATTGGCTATTATAAGACTATATCATTAAATTTCAATGACATTTAATTAGATTTTCCCTAGTAAAATATATGAAAATTGGAGGGGAATGTGATAAGGTTGACATGTCAATTAGGGAGTTAGCAGTATTGCATCATGATATGTGTTACGGGACTTGATGGCTCCGAGAGCTTAGTTCCAGTGTAAGATATTTCATTATGTTATGGACTACATGGTCCCGATATGTATATACAAAAGAAGGGAACCATATGGTTTTAATAACTTAGTCTCGTATTTTAAAATGTCACTTATTTAGCTCGGCGGTGCAATTCCATTAGATTTTACTTTGAACAATTATAGAAAAATATATAAATGCCTAAATAATTATTAAAGAACTTCAAATGGAAGTAGTAATTAAATTGTACAATTTATTGATCATTATGTAATTAGATATGAATGAATTTAGTAAATACATGCTTCTATGCCATAAAGAAATTTTAATGCCTATTTAGGCTTAGAAATAAATGAAGATATTTATATTTGAAAAAAGTATATGTTATGCATGCTATGGTTGAGTGAATTGAATTGGATGAGAAATGAAATTGCTTGAGCACCATTAAGCCTACAGCTTAGAGTGTGGTTTTCTTTTTACATTCAGGTTTTGAAAAAAAAATTAGAAAAAAGCTATGGTGGATCTATTACAAAGACTAGAGTCACATAAAGGATTGCGGAAGATTTTGAGCTGGATGTACTACAGAATTATATTTTGTTTTGGTCAGGGCATGTACACTTAAAGAAATGAAGAATCTTATATAATTATATCATGAATTATATATGAAAGTTATGTATGAAATTTGGTTAGATAAGTTGAAATGCATTGGAGGATGGGAAAATTATTTTGTCAAGGAGTTTGACAATGAGATGGATAGTTAAATAAAATGATTGAGAAGTGTATTGAAATTTCTTGCAGGAGGTTTTAAGTAAATAAAAAGGAAACTTTATCAAGATTTTTATAAAGTGAATAGTATTTTCTACAATAATGAGGTTTTAAATATAAAATTTTATAATTTGAAATTTTAGGTATTTAAGAATGTGGTAACACTCGGTATATTGATTCCATTAACGGATATGGGGTGTTACATTTTGATCGTCCGGTTCAGTGCATTCTCTACAACCAGACTGATTCTTAACATTTTCAATGTTCTAAATCCAATTTTGAGGTCAGAATAACCAAATTCTATCTCTATAAGTAGGTTCTCTCCTATTTTATTATTGGCTTTCACTATATATGTCTCTAAACATCCCCAATACATTCCCAACCCTATTAGTATCATCTTTGATGACTCCAACTATGATCTTTGGGTTGAGGAAATGTGTAATTTTCTTAATAGGAGACTCCTTTGGTGAATTGTTACTGGAGAAATACCTAAATCCACTCAAGAAAAACATGAAGACATTGATGTATTCACTGAACGATTAGTGGTATGGGATGGAATGAACCATCAAATCTTAACATGGTTTCAAAATACAAGTGCTAAAGCCATTAAACTTGACTTTCAACATTTTGACAAATGAGGAGGTATGGAATTTCCTAAAAAATCATTATTCTTTATTGGATTATTTCCACCAATATCAGTTATATAGGATATTTCATCACACGTAACAACAACTTGCATAGACAATACATAGTTATGTGTCTAAACTGTAAGAACTTTGAGATCAACTAGCCTCGTCCTGATGCTGCTATGATCTATGTAAATCTTCGAGATCATCAAAATATATGGCATTTTCTTATAACTCTCAAGGATGAATTTGAACCCATCTGTATCTCTCTTCTTCAAAGAGGAACTCTACTTAATATTGAAACTATCATTAAGGAGCTAATCTCAGAAGAAAGTCACCTTAATAAGCTTCGTATGGAAAAATCTGTCCCATCTACTAATTTTGTCCTTGCAACTCATACTTTGTGTTAAACTTATCACAAATCAGATAAGAAGTTTTATAAAGGATTTTATAGTTACTGCAAAAAGCCCATATATCACATCTATGAATGTAGAAAACGACTCAAACAGAACTTTTGCCAAGTTAATTCTTTTAAGTCTCTGCAGCTTACTTCCATTACTGCTACTAACACTAACGGGCCAACATAAAGCAATTTTCCCAAATTCTCTTTAAAGGACCTCCATGCCCTTCTTCAATACTTCAACCAAATTCTAGTACAATCTCCTCCTCTACCCTATTTGTCACATCGGGTACCTCAAATTCTTGATATTTCAATTCTGCTTGTTACAATTATATGAAATATGATTCTTCCATTTGTGAATCTTTAGCAATACCATCTATTCCACATATTATTCACACTACCGATAATTCTACTATGCATGTACAGCAATAGGTAATGTTCACACATCCACATTACATTTACCTGAAACCTTTTATGTTCTCAAACTCTCATTAAATCTTATTTCTGAGGCGGGATATTAATGTAATATTTATTCAGTCAACTAACCACTGTAATTACCTTTATTTTCTCCTAAAATCAAGGTTTCTAAGAATTTAAGCATCAACGATGCTGGTGCTTTTTTAACCACTATGATAAAATCTTTGTTGTCATTTATTATTGTTGATTTGATTTCTCTTTTGTTGTTTTTTTGGGGCACACCATTTTTCCTAGTTGGGGATGATGAAATATCTTATTTGATCAATCATCTTTAGGAACTAAAAGGTTAAAGAAAGACTAGTTTAATACTTAAGTTGGTTATTATTAAATTGATTAGTTATATAGTAAATTGACTAGTTTTTTATAATAAAACAAATGAAAAAGTTATTTGACTCATGATTATTTTGATTAAACCAGTTAGTTTGGTTTAGTTTTTTAATTATTAATCTATACTATTAAGGTAAAAGGTGTAATTTGTATGTCAACGTTTTACAAAAGGTCTAAATAAGTCCATACTATTATCTCTAACATTACTTTGCACCTTAAAATTCTTAAAATAATACTTATTACGCTCTGAATATGGCATCATAGTGGTAACAGAGATACTAGTATAGGTTTATTAGACCTTTTGTGAAATGTTAAGATGAAAATCATACCTTTAGCCAATGTATAAGGAAATTATTTTTAAGATCACATCAATATTTTGTGAGTCTAGATTGCTTAATTATGATATTAGATAAGCTAAATTGATTACCCATGTACTAGAAATTGTAAAAAACATTTACTCTATTAAGATTTAAGGTGCTAATAGTATCATTTTGAAAAGGCTAATCCGTAATGTGATAGCCCGATATTGGAAAGGATGAACTTATACTTTTTAGGAAATGATAGAGAATAAGTCGTAGATATTGTATACTATTAATGTTCAACATTTTTGAATCCTAATTTGTATTGTTATTTTCTTTCCCTTTATACACGTCTGATGATAGTGAAAATTTCTACTTCTTAACCTTAATTGATACAGTCTAACCTGAAGATAATCACTCACCCCATGTTTTCTTTTCATATATATGCTAAACTTATACGATCAATAGAAGAAAGCGAAGATGGTTAGCCAATTTATAATGATGGCTTCTAATGTGATAGAGTAGATGAATTTTCTAAAAGTTAAATAATATTAGAAGACAACTAACTACCTCAAATCAATGAATTCAAATACAGAAAGGAAAAGATCAATATAGGCTAAAATAATAAAAACTAGTTAACCTCTACATAACAAAAATGGATCAAAGAATCATACATAGATAAGACAAATGAAAGTAACTTATAGGTTCCAATTAGAGAGCATGTCAAAGTGGAGCTTGCAGTAACCTCTTTAGCCAATTTTTTTATTTAGTTAAATTGTTGCGGTTAAAACAGAAGCATCCATCTCTTGATTTTTGAAAATACTTAATTCTCTTTCCTTGCATATGGTATAATTGAAGCAACATAATCTAATTCTAAATAGTATATACTATCCTTTATTGTTTATATTGATTTTTATATCCCATTCTTATATATCAAACTAGCAATTCAAATTGCAAGACAACTTGTATAAAGCAAGTAATAACTCTTAGATTGAATAGAAGTAATGGGACTTAAAGAACAAGTGATTATGAGATTCAATTTACTTATCATGAAGAAAACAAATCATATCACTTAGTTATGCAAACGAAGTTCTATCATTTTTAGGTCCTTTTTTAATTATTTTTTAAGGAGTAAAAGAAGCTTTTAAAAGGAAATCCTTTAAAGACATCATGACAAGTTTGAATGAAACTTTTAATTTGAGTCTCATCAAAGTTACCTGATCTTCTCCATTAGAATCTAGAGGATAACTTGACATATTGTCTTTGATGGAATTGGAGCTCCCCACATCATTAAATGGCCCGATCTAGAAGTTTCCAATAATGATTTCAAAGACTTTGGCATATTGTAAGAGAACAAAAACTATGGATCTAATATCTAGTAGATTTTGGAGATGATCTAGAGAATTTTAGTTGTCATAACAAAATTATATGATCTTTCATTCCTTATTAGCACCTTCTTCTTATTTCTAATGCACACTCTTAACTTTAGTATCTACTAAGGAGACCAAGATTATTGAGTATTAGTGTTCATTATCTAAAAGTTTATTCCTTTTAAGAAATGCTCATAAAACCATTGAACCTATAATACCCTACCTTATATATATCTTTTGTTGGATACCATTTCCGAAAACCCAACTCTTGCTCTAATACCATAAATGTTAGATCTCATTTCCGGAACCCAACTCTTGCTCTAATACCACAATTGTTAGACCCCGTTTCCCAAGTCCAACATTCAGAGTCATAAAACGTGAGCATATTATCCTATAGGGTTATTTCCATGAACTCTCATTAGCCATCATCCCACAAGGGTGGCGTGCCCACATCAGTAAAACATCAAAAACAAACTCATTTTTCCACTTCAGCACAGATTTTAGGAAACCTCAAACTGGAATTACAAATTGATTTCTTCAAAAAAATTGTTCCCCGTTTGTCTTAAGTTTCTAATGACACCCGAAATCATTCAATTTGGTTCAGAAATCTGAAAGTTCGGACCCAAACATTTTCAGACTGTTATTAGTCTAAAACAGTACACTATACTCAAATTTCATCCAGAATTTGAAAATCTTAGGGACTGACTTAAAATTCAATTCCTTCAGATAATTTGTAGTTCTATGTCTCTTGTATATTTAGAGACAAGAATCATCTCATTAGGGGTCGGATAATAAAGTTATGACCGAAAGAATCAAACAAGGTTTTGTTCTCAATCATATTGAACCTGTCTCGGGACAATTGGCATAACTTTCCCTATAGATATCGGATCAAGGACATTATTTGACGGTTTGAAAGAGGACTTATAGAATACAACTTTCATTGAGATACTAATGATAGATTCTGTCATCTAAAGGGTCAACAATGGACCAGGTTGTAGGGTAAGACGATCCTAGATGAAAGATCAGCCAAAACCTGACGAACAGTCATATGATTTGGGAAAGTTGGCATAACTTTCTTTAGATATATCTGATCAAGGTCATTATTATATGGTTTGAAAGAGGACTTATAGATATACAACTTTCATAAAAACTTGAAGATGGATTCTATCATCTAGGGGGTCAAAATTGGACCAGATGATAGGGTAAGACAATCCTAGACGAAAGGTCAGACAAAACTAGACGAAAGGTCAGACGATTTGGGACAATTCGAATAACTTTCTGTAGAGATATCAGATCAAGGTCATTCTTAGACGGTTTGAAAGAGGACCTATAGATATACAACTTTCCTGAAGAGCTTGAAGATAGATTCTATCATCTATAGTGTCAAAATTAGACCAGACAATAGGGTAAGATGATCCCAAATGAAAGGTACGACAAAACCAGACGAAAGGTCAGACGATTTGGGTAAATTGGAATAACATTCTCTAAAGATATCAGATCAAGGTCATTCTTAGACGGTTTAAAAGAGGACTTATAGATCTACAACTTTCATGAAGACCTTGAAGATGTATTCTGTCATGTAGAGGGTCAAAATTGGACCCGATTATAGGGTAAGACGATCCCAGACGAAAGGTCAGACGATTTGGGACAATTGAAGTAACTTTCCCTAGAGATATCAGATCAAGGTCATTATTAGACAGATTGAAAGAGTACCTATAGATATACAACTTTCTTGAAGACCTTGAAGATGGATTCTGTCATCTAGAGGGTCAAAATTGGACCAGACGATCCCAGACAAAAGGTCAGATGATTTAGGACTATTGGCATAACTTTCCCTATAGATATCAGATTAAGTTCATTATTAGACGGTTTGAAAGAGGAATTCGAGATCTAAAACTTTCATGAAGACCATGAAGATAGATTCTATCATATAGAAGGTCCAAATTGGACTAAATGATAAGGTGAGACGATTCTGCCTACAATGCATAAAAAGGAAGGTTTCAGTCTACAGGGTCTTCCTCGCATCACCAAGAGTTTTGAATCACTAACTACACTCTCCAGAGCATCTCCACTTTTAAAGATCATAACTTTCGACTCAGTTGTCCAAAAATTTCATACTATATACCGTTGGAAAGCTACAAAGAAAAGCTACAGCTTTTTAAAGGACAACTTTGTCGCATTTAGCCTAGAACAATACAGTTTTTCTCATGAAGTCAGAACACGAATTTGGCCCTATGGAAGACTTGAAAATTTCACTATACAAACTTGGGATGTCCTGAGGATAACCATTCAACTACCAAATTGACTTCATTAAACTCTCTAATCTCAACTCATCTGACTCATCCCATCAACTACATCTCATCGTTCATAATTCCTATCTTTCTTTTCCATAACATCTCACACATATTATATATATATATATACATATATACATATCAAATATTCATGTTCAAAAGCCATTTGCTCAAGTTGATAATCATCTTAAGTTTACAACTTCTTCGAGAATATCTGATTCCAACTCAATATCATCCGTATACAATTCATATTTCATTAACATCAAAAGAATAAAGTTTTTACAAATCTTTTATGGCATTTCAAGCTGAAGTGAATCACACGTTAGTAATAAGATAATCAACACACAAGAAGGGGGGGGGTTGAATTGTGAAATCTTTTTCGTATCCCTTCTAAAAATTACTTGATTAATTCAGATTAACTATAACTTTTGCAAATGTTAAATCAGAAATATTTGTAAGTAAGAGTAAGAGTAAGAAAGTTTTGACTCAGTGATTTTATCCTGGTTCACCCCAAACCGTGGGCTACGTCCAGTCCTCAGAAAACCTTTCTGAGATTTCAC
>JAOTBA010018959.1:0-10192 GCA_025629845.1 Erythroxylum squamatum
CTTCTTTAGCTAGTTTGGCTCTCCATCGAACAAGCCATTGAAGAATGTTGTCACCCTTAGACTAAGATATTCGTGAAACCAGAATTGGTTCTGGTTCAGCCAAATCTGCATGATCCATTTCTAATCTATGAGGGAGTGTGTGCTCAACAGAATGGTCACCAACGGCCTTTTTTAGTAGGGAAACATGGAAAACCGAATGGACTTTGGATGAAGTAGGGAGTTGTAGCTTATAGGCAACCTGCCCCACCTTGTCAATGATCTTGAAAGGTCCGTAATAATGGGTTGAAAGCTTATGACAGATCCGGCGCACAACCGAAGATTGTCTATACGGTCTGAGTTTCACAAAAACCAAATCTCCCTCCTGAAAGTGTACCTCCCTCCTATGGCTATTAGCAGCTTTCTTCATCAAAACCTGTGCTCTGCACAGGTTGTTTCAGCTATCTCAAAGCTTCATCTATATCGATCAAGGCTAGCTCCACGAATTCCACATGAGTTTCCCCTTTAGAAAACTGAAGTAGGGTAGGTGGTAGGCGGCCATAAATGACTTCAAAGGGAGTTTTTCCAGACAAAACATGGAAACTAGTGTTATACCAGTATTCAGCCCAGGTTAGCTAGTAAGACTAATCTTTGGTTGTTCAGAAGTAAAGCAGCGAAGATAGGTTTCCAAACACCGATTCAGCACTTCCGTTTGCCCATCCGTTTGTGGATGGTAAGAGGAACTCATTTTTAACATTATTCCTTGTAGTTTAAACAACTCCTTCTAGAAGTTACTAGTGAAGATGGACTTAACTAACTCACAATAGTTTGTCTAACAACTTGCCTATATGGCAGCAATGGTTCCTTTCCCCATCTTGCTCCTACGAATGTAGGTTTGGATGGGCTTTAGGCTGAACTATAGGCTGTGACTGATTACTAACACTTCCCTCCTCCTCAAGATGCGCCTTGCCCTCAAGATGGACAGAAGGAAACTGTCCCCTGATGAAATCTGCATCCTCCCAAGTGGCTTCTTTAGCTAGTTTGGCTCTCCATCGAACAAGCCATTGAAGAATGTTGTCACCCTTAGACTAAGATATTCGTGAAGCCAGAATTGGTTCTGGTTCAGCCAAATTTGCATGATCCATTTCTAATCTGTGAGGGAGTGTGTGCTCAACAGAATGGTCACCAACGGCCTTTTTTAGTCGGGAAACATGGAAAACCGGATGGACTTTGGATGAAGTAGGGAGTTGTAGCTTATAGGCAACCTGCCCCACCTTGTCAATGATATTAAAAGTCCGTAATAATGGGTTGAAAGCTTAGGATAGATCCGGCGCACAAACGAAGATGTTCTATACGGTCTGAGTTTCATAAAAACCAAATCTCCCTCCGGAAAGTGTACCTCCCTCCTATGGCTGTCAACAGCTTTCTTCATCAAAACCTGTGCTCCGCATAGGTTGTTTTAGCTATCTCAAAGCTTCATCTCTATCGATCAAGGCTAGCTCCACGGATTCCACATGAGTTTCCCCTTTAGAAAACTGAAGTAGGGTAGGTGCTAGGCGGCCATAAATGACTTCAAAGGGAGTTTTTCCAGACAAAACATGGAAACTAGTTTTATACCAGTATTCAGCCCAGGTTAGCCAGTAAGACTAATTCTTTGGTTGTTCAGAAGTAAAGCAGCGAAGATAGGTTTCCAAACACCGATTCAGCACTTCCGTTTGTCCATCCGTTTGTGGATGGTAAGAGGAACTCATTTTTAACATTGTTCCTTGTAGTTTAAACAGCTCCTTCTAGAAGTTACTAGTGAAGATAGGATCTCTATCACTTAAGATAGAACTAGGAAAGCCATGTAACCGAACTATCTCACGTATGAATACTTCAGCCACCATTTTAGCAGTGAATGAATGCTTAAGGAGTAAGAAATGGGCATATTTGGATAAGCGATCCACTACCACTAAGATGACTTCGAAGCCACGAGATTTGGGGAGTTCGGTAATAAAATTTATGAAGATTTCGTCCCAAATTAGCTGAGGAATAGGCAAAGGTTGCAAAAGTCCAGCAGGGGACATAGCCAAATATTTATTCTTTTGACAAATGATGCATCCCCTCACATACTTCTGAATTGATGATTTCATGCCAAACCAAAACAGTCCAGAAGCTAACCTTTTATAAGTCTTGAGGAAGCTCGAGTGCTCTCCTGAAGGTGAAGCATAATACTCATGTAGAAACTGAGGAATGAGCACAAAATTTGCTGAGAGGACCAATCAGTTTTTGTGGAATAATAACCCATCTCTGCTGTGGTAATCAGGTTTTGATTGTGGGTTTTGTAAGAGGGCTGTCAGAGGTTGCCAACATTGTTGATCTATAGAAGGAATGCATTGGTCCAATAAATGCTTCAAACTCTTTTGGTCAGTATAGATCTTGAAGTGTCTTCCCACTAGAAAATGCTTCCGATGTTGAATGGCCATTACCACTGCCATTACCTCCTTCTCATAGACTGACTTAGAAAATGTTGATTCAGCTAAAGCCTTGCTGAAATATGCTAGTGGGCAACCTTCTTGAGTTAAAACAACACCCAAACCCCTTCCCGATGCATCACATTCGAGGGAAAACTCCTTGGAGAAGTTGGGCAAAGCAGGAACTGGTGAAGAGGTCATCCTCTTTTTTAACTCATCAAAAGCTACTTGGGACTCCCTACTCCAGCTGAAACCATCCTTTTTAGTGAGTTCCGTGAGGGGTTTGGCAATTTTACCATAATCCTTGACAAATTTCCGGTAGTACCCGATAAGTCCAAGGAATCCCCATACTCCCTTCACATCCTTAGGAATAGGCCACTCTAAGATACTTCGGATTTTTTGAGGGGTTCCATTGCTACCCCTTCATTAGAGATAACATGGCCTAAATACTCCACAGATTTCTGACCGAAGATACACTTTTTTTTATTTTCCAGCAGCTGATTATCAACTAATAATTGCAGCACACAAGCCAAATGCTCTAAATGTTGACCCCAACTTGAACTATAAACCAAAATGTCGTCAAAAAACACTAAGATGAACTTCCATAACAAAGGTTTAAAGATTGAATTCATGGTGGACTGAAAAGTAGCCGGTGCATTCATGAGACCAAAGGGCTCATGAATGCATCACCAGGTGCTCATAATGCCCCTCATGAGTTCGGAACCCCACCTTATAAGTGTCCTCCTCCTGGACCCTGATTTGATGAAAACTCGATCGTAAGTCAACCTTGGAAAAGTATTTAGCCCCATGCAATTCCTCCATCAACTCATCCACTACTGGAATAGGGAACTTGTCGGGTATTGTGAGCTTATTTAAAGCTCGATAGTTGACACACATTCGCTAAGAGCCGTCTTTCTTTTTGACAAGAATAATTGGGCTTGAAAATGGGCTTATACTATGTCGGATAACTCCTGTTTCTAGTAAATTTCAGATCTGCCTCTCAATTTCATCCTTGTGGTGATGTGCATGTCTATATGGACGAATATTCACCGGTACCGCCCTCTCCTTTAAGTTAATAGCATGATCATGAGCCCTCCTAGGTGGGAGACCCTTAGGTTCCTAAAAAACCAACCCAAACTTGAGAAAAATAGTCCTCAACTCCTTCAGCTGATTAGCTTACAAGGTTCCCATCTCTTCGGATAAGGATCCCCCAATTTTCATAGACCATAACAGCCCTTCCACTTCCATTTTCTAGTGTTTTAGAATCTATTGTGAAGCATGAGGAGAAGAAGCCTGCATGTTAATCCCCTGTAAGGTGAACTCCACCCCCTTCCGATCAAAAGACATGTACATTTTCTTCCAATCGACCTTCACTACTCCTAATGTTTCCAACCAAGCAACCCCTAGGATTAAATCGAGCCCTCCAGTATAAAAAACATAAGCATCGACATTGAACTCTTCCCCATTCAGCTCCAATTTAATCTCATTACAAATCCCTTGAGAAAAAGATCGATGTCCATCACCCAATTAGATTCTGAATGTTCTAGTCGGTGTAATAGCAATACCCATAGCTTTGAGCAACTTGTTGGACACAAAATTATGGCTAGCTCCGCTATCAACCAAGATGACAATTGGCATTTCCTTAAGCTTACCAATTAAAACCATAGGTTTTGTTGGTGAAGATTTATCCCTTTCTAACATATTGAACTCCACCGAATTACACACTAGCTCCCAATCTTCCTGTTGCCCTTCAAACTCTACTGCTGCAGGATTTTTTAATTCAGCATTCGTTTCCTCACCATCCGGAAATTTATGAAGTGGACTAAAAGTTTGTCCACACTTAAAACACAACCCTTTGGCCCTCCTTTCCATAAGCTGTTCGTAAGATAAATTTCTTGTTCCCTTCCATTTTGCACTTCAGAGTCGTTGATTGTCAATCACATTACTACGGGTCTTGTTATGTAGATCTTTTGTCTCATTTATGGTATTTCCAACTACATTACTCGGTTGATTTGGACGTTGAGTATTGAAGGCTCCCATTCTAGAACCGTAGCTTGGTAAGAAATTCCCAATTTGTTTTTCCATTCCCCTGGTCGTATTACTCCTTCCCCAACCAATTCCTTCTCAACCTTCCTTGCGATGGAGATGAGCCTAGCCCGAGTAGGAGGGTCATGGGTTCTGACCCTGTTTCTTATCTCCTCACGTAAACCCCCCAAAAAATAGCTCATATACCAATCTTCTAGAAAATGGCCTATCTGTGACGCTACTCTTTCGAACTCGTCAATGTATCCATCTACTGACCCACGCTGACATACCGATTTTAACTATTCGATCAGGTCTCCTTCATCTTTACCTCTATATCGATCGAGCAATGAGCGTTTGAACCTCTCCCACGTCATACATGGGTCCAACTCGCGTAGAGTCATAAACTAGTAGAGCGTCGACCCCTCCATGCAAATTTGAACCATGGGTAAACGAAGCTCAGATGGGATTTCATGGATCATAAAGTACAACTCAGCCCTCGTGACCCAAGAAAATGGGTCATCCCGTGGAAAGCTGGGAGGTCGACCCTACATGCGACATTCTTATATTCTTCCCATGCACGTTCTGTAGCCACTGAAGACACGTGATCTCCTTGTCAGTGGTGCCCAGCACCTTGCGTACCACCCGCGGGTCTGTTGTTGCTGGCAGAAATTGAAGAGTGACGTGTGGCTCTATCGCCACCGGCAGAGGAGGACGTATGGTGGGACACCGACGGCTCTTCTCCCTCGCCACCCTCCTTCTGTTTCTGTAGGTTCCTAGCCAACAAGTTTTGAAACCCATCCCTCAGTTCTGACTGTAGCAGATTCTGAGATTTGGCTAATGTCTCCACACTAGCCATCAAAGAGCCCAGCTGTGATCGAAGATCCTTCAAAGTGGTGTCATGTGACTTAACCATTCCCTCTTGAGCTGAGAGGGATGATTCCTGCCTCCGGAGGGACGCCTCTACTGCGGATACTCTAGCTTCCATTCGAGTGTGCATACAATCTCCACCCACTTGGTCTCTCAATGAAAGCAGCAATTAATACGTAGAAATTTAGATATTGTATTATTTACGTATTAGGTAGAATTACAGCAGTAGTTCCTCCTGGGAAAATATTCTCCAGGCCACTACAATATGTCTAAGATGATGAATTAATCAATGAATCATCCCTCCCTCCTATCTGTTGTACCCTATACAATCTCTCTCCATAGCTAACTAACAATAGTTTGTCTAACAACCTGCTTATGTGGCAACAATGGTTCCTTTCCCCATCTTGCCCCTACGAATGTAGCTTTGGATGGGCTTAGGTTGAACTATGGGCTGTGACTGATTAATAACACTACTGCAGTAAATAAACAAGAGTTTTGCAGTGAGCTCGACATACGTAAACCATTGGAGAGGCATTTGTTTAGTGGACAATATGTAGATTGTGTTAGCGTTAAGGACACTCCCAAGTCTTTCTGCTTTTCAGGACCATTGCGCCACATTTTTAGCTCAATTTTCAAGGTATTTCCTTTTCTTGAAGTTAGGTATTTCCTTTTTCTGGAGGATCATGCATCTTGGACATTGCCTTTTGGTTTATGGAAAATGTAACATGGTATACACTAAAGTGACTTCTTTTTTTATAATCTTGGCTCATAATGTTATACAGACGTGTCTGCTCATCTGTTACAATGACTTATTCTTCCTCGTAGATATGTTGATGATTTTTGTTACTATCTTTAGGAGTGATAACAAACTTTCACGCTGTGGACGAATTGCAATTCAATCATTATGTGCTCCACAGTGTGAGTACATCAACAGGGCAAGTGGCAAAAACTTTTTCATAATATCTTATGATCCCTTTGATTGCACTCCATCTAAAGCCTTCCAAGTTATCATAATGTAATTATCTTTGTAGTATCTTATTAATTGAAAATAATCTTCTCATGGCACTTCAGTCATTACAACTGTTAAGTTTTGGATTTTTAGTTAATATACCAGTTATTGCAGGACTGGGATATGCTCTCTTTAATTCAGCCTCTTAAAAGCAAGCTACGTTCAACAAATGCAGTTGTTGTCATCACCTTTCCACCTTCTCTTCTTTCACCATCCATTTGCAAAAGATGGCAGCATATGGCAGACTGTGAAGAAATGTAGAATATCATGTACAGAACTTGTAAATTCAAAGAGGAAGGATAATTGGATCAATAAAGAGCTACTTCTCTCATTGCAAAATAGAATATATATAGCTTGAGAGTCCAGAATACATTTGTTTGAAATTCAAAAATACAATGATGCTTGGACTTTACAGAACATACTGAATTATCTCCTAATACAAGTAATCTATACCTAGTACATTACAATACAACTTAAACTTTTCAATATCACTAAATCAAGTTACATTCTAACACTCCTCCTTGATGCAAGCGCTGTTGAAAACTCCAAGCTTCTTCCTAAGAAGCTCAAATCAAAGTTTCTGTAAATTTTTGCTAAAAATGTCAGCAACTTGTTCCTCTAATGAGCAATGTAACAACTTCACTTGGTTTTCCTTCTCAGCTTCTCAAATGGCATGATATTTGATCTTAATATGCTTGGTCTTTCCATGAAAAACAGGATTTTTCACCATAACCACAACAGATTTATTGTCACAAAAAATTTCAGTAGCATTCTCCAACTTGAAACTCAAATTAAGCAAAACCTTTCTTATCCACACGTATTGATTCAAAGCGGATGAGGCAGCAAAATACTCAGCTTCAGCAGTGGATTGAGCAATTGATCCTTGCTTCTTTGTGCTCCAACAAATCATGGTTGATCCAAGAGAAAAGGCATACCCTGATGTGCTCTTCATATCCGTTAGTGATCCAGCTCAATCACTATCAGTAAAACCGATCAAATTCACACATCCAATAGGTTTATAATGTAGTCCATAGTCAAGAGTGCCATGCAAATACCTCAACTGACTTAGCTGCCGCAATGAGCTTAGCACGGGCATACGAGCAGAATGGGAGTAACAGTCGAAAAAGTAATTGGCAGCCCACTAGAAAAGGTTCGGTGGCTTCAGGAAATTCTCAAGTCCGATCTACACCCATGCGTCAATCCTTATCAGCCACGGCTAGTTCTTCATCAAGTAATCAAGGTCCATTTATCAAGAGGCTGACCCGCGCGGAAATGGCTGAGCAACGGGCGAAAGGACTGTGTTATAATTGTGATGAGCTGTATTCAGCCTCCCATCAATGTCAACGATTATTTTGGATTGAAGTAGAGGTTCACGAGGGAGATAATATAGAGGAAGAATTGGTAGGTGCTCCAGAAATTTCCTTGTATGCTATTACAGATCAGAAAAATAGTCGCACTATGCAAATGAGAGCCATTATTAATGACCAGCCTGTACTTAGCCTAATTGACTCTGGCAGTACACACAACTTCATTAGCACTAGTGCAGCCCGACACTTAGGCCTTCGCCTCCATTCTTTACAACATACCAGCGTATCAATTCCGAATGGGGATAAGATGCATATCGTGGGGATTTGTTCTCGGGTAAATTTTTCTATTGATGACCATAGTTTCTATGTCAATTTTTATGTCATTCCCCTAGATGGCTTTGATATCGTCTTGGGCATTAAATGGCTAGAAATGCTAGGACCTATATTATGAGATTTTGTTGCCCTTACTATGTCTTTTACGGTGGAAGGAAAATCAATTTTGTTTCAGGGACAGAATCGAAATGGCCCACGAGCTCTCCACATATTGGGCGACACCAAAACAGACAAGCAGGACCTAGACAGGTTACTCACTAAATTTGCGGATTTGTTCCTCGATCCCACAGGGTTACCTCTCATTCGACATTGTGATCACATAATCTATCTATTACCAGGAACGACGCTTGTTATGGTTCGGCCTTACTGATACCCACACCGATAAAAGGACAAAATTGAACGGCAGTGTGCCGAATTGCTGCAACAAGGATTTATTCGCCCAAGCAAGTCACATTTTTCTTCCTCAATTTTACTGGTTCCCAAGCAAGATGGATTGTGGCGGGTTTGCATCGATTACCTTGAATTGAATGGAAAAACAGTAAAGGATAAATTTTCGATTCCAGTGGTGGATGAACTTTTGGATGAGTTACATAGAGCCCAATTCTTCACTAAACTAGACTTGAAATCTGGCTACCATCAAGTACGTATGTGTCCGGATGATGTAGAAAAAACTGCGTTCCGTACTCATTATGGCCATTTTGAATTCTTAGTAATGTCATTTGGCCTTACCAATGTCCCATCCACCTTTCAAGCCTTAATGAATGAGGTGTTTCATGCCTTTTTGCATCGTTTTGTGCTTGTTTTCTTTGATGATATTCTGATTTATAGCAATGATTGGGAGAGTCATTTGATCCACTTGAGATGGGTCTTCGACTTACTTTGTGTGCACAAACTGTACTTGAAAAGATCGAAATGCAGTTTTGGGTCACCCTCCGTCGCATACTTAGGCCATGTTATTTCGGCAGTAGGGGTAGGCATTGATACAAGCAAGGTTCACGCCATTCTTGACTGGCCCCAACTGTAATCAATCACTTCTTTGCGTGGATTTTGGGTTTTGTGGGCTACTACCGCAAATTTGTGCATGACTATGGCCAATTAGCAGCACCATTGACTAGTTTGCTAAAAAAGAACTCCTTTCACTGGAATGAGACAACGTTACAGGCCTTTAACAAACCTAAAACAGCTTTATCCACAGCACCTGTATTGCAACTACCTGACTTTGAGCAAGAATTTGTCGTTAAATGTGACGCATCTAGGGGTGGGATTGGAGCTGTTTTGCAGCAGGATGGTCACCCTATTGCTTTCTTTAGTCGTCAACTTGCGAACTGACACCAGAAATTGGCCGCGTATGAGAGGGAATTAATTGGGTTGGCCAAGGCAGTACAGCATTGGCGACCTTATTTATGGGGGCGTTCGTTTCTTATTTAAATGGACCACTTTAGCCTCAAATATTTACTGGAACAACGGTTGACTACCACTCATCAACAAAATTGGCTTGCAAAATTGATGGGATATAGCTTTACCGTTGAATACAAGGCTAGTTCCTTAAATAAGGCACCAGATGCCTTATCCTGTCGGCCCTCGACAGACCCAGCTATGTTTTCCATTAGTTATCCTTGCAGCTCCTTCTTGGATGTGCTTAAAGCAAATTTATTGGGCTCACCGAAATTTCAACACTTGTGTCAAACCATACAAACTGGTGACCTAGGGGCAGATTGGCAACTTCGTGATGATTGGTTGTTGTTTAAAGGCCGCATCTATCTGCCACAAAACTTTCAATGGTTGTCGGCTATACTTGCAGCTTACCATGATAGTTTTCATGAAGGAATTCAAAAGACTTTACATAGGATTCGAGTGGATTTTTACTGGAAAGGCATATAGACAGATATTGCGACGTATATGGCAGCTTGCTTTATTTGCCAACGCAACAAATCGGAGCACCTCAGCCTAGCGGGATTGTTACAACCACTACAATTACCCTCACAAGTATGGGGAGATATCTCCATGGATTTTATTGATGGTCTACCAAAATCATGGGGTAAATCTGTATTATTGGTGGTGGTCGATAGGTTTTCGAAATATACCCACTTCCTTCCCTTGGCGCATCCATATACAGCTGCCCGCGTTGCTCAGGTTTTCTTTGCGGGATCCCGTTCCCGGAACCCAACTCTCTTGCTTAAACTCGTGAAACTTGAGCGTTCGTATTACTTTGAAGGGTTATA
>JAOTBA010019030.1:0-10187 GCA_025629845.1 Erythroxylum squamatum
AACATATCTTAACACCAAACTCAAAATCCTAATGTAGAGAGAGATGAGACAAAATTTACCTAAACCTTCCTTTGATGATATCTTCAAATCCTTTGAGATTTTCTCAAATCTAATGAAGGATTTGAGTTCCTTGACCCCAAATTAGCTTAGAACACCTTGACTGAGGTTGAAGAATGTTGGGACCCGATTTTGGAACCGAATCCCAACTGAAAAAACGGAATCAAAAATGGAAACGAAAAGCGAAACCAAAGGACGGAGCGAAAGCGAAGACGAAGGGCCCAAAGTAAAACGAATAACAAAGAACGGATTTTCACCCCAAAAGTGGGCCAAAACGGATTTACAAAATTCCGACATCCGAAAACACAAACTTCTTCGAAAAACGCCGCGTTGGAAACCATACGACACACTCGGTCTAAACCAATCCGAATCGGTATAAATTTTTTTCTTTTTCATTCTATTTATTTTTATTCAATCTCATACAAAGCAACTCAATTTCCCATTTAAAAAAGCATCCTCAATCAAAAATTATTTCTTCAATTTCTATCATATCTCATAACTCATCACTTAACAAAAAAAACTTATTTCTCTTAAAAATCCCACACATATCTAAAACCAGTCAAGCCATATACAAAAGCACTTCAATATTTCCAATCCATCCATACAATTCATCGGACCTCCTGTCCGGAATCCCAGCATAAACAAACACAACCAATCATCTTCTCATAATCAAGTCACATTCATACCTCAATTCAATACACAAATCCATAACTCATTATTTACATTCCAAACTAAATACATTATGAAAAAATACATCAATCCCAAAAATCCGAATCAAAAAATAACGATACATCTTCAAAATACACAACATAAGCCCAAGCTCTTATTTTTATAACAATTTAACTTAAACAAACATACAAACACAAACATGACGAACACACTTCTTGTCTTTCTTTCATCCGATCTCCTTCATGATTTCCTGGAGATGGGGATGGAAGGGGTGAGCTTTACAGCTCGTGGATAACATATTTATAAATAAAAAAATAAGCATAAAATCATTTTTCACAAACTTTTGCAAAATGCTTATTTCTCAAACTTTTCAACTTTTCAAAACATTCATAATCAATTTCAATTAAACTTAAAACGCCATTTTAGGCCATAATTAATCATAAACCTCTATAACAAAAGCATAATTCACCTATCTTTAACTCATATAACACTTTACATTCTTAATTTTTTCTTTTTCTTTGCACATGAATGATTCACCATAATTTCCTCATTTAATGTCAATTTACACTTCAAAATTTCAAGAAAAGTTCGGGGTCTAACAAAGAATCAAAAACTTGGTGGAAAATTGGTGATGGTAGAAAGTAGCTTCTTTCTCTCCTCTCTTCTCCAATGGACTTGGTTTTATCCACTTAAAAACTAATCTGTCAGAAATCTCCAAGATTCCGCATTATCGATGAATTCCAAGTTCATGTAAGGGCATATAACATTATCAATCATTAACATATACACCCAAATGACTTAAATACATCTTTGAACTCATATACAGCCATATGTATATATCAATATATAGTAGTATCTCCAAATACAGTATAACACAAAAGGGCTCTGAATGTCCGGCGTTACAACTTAACCATGAAATGCATAGGTTAGTATATTGGCACAACTTTAATGATTGATGTTTGCAGTTAAATTGATTCCATAAAGTTAGATGTCATTGTCTCATTATTGCATGTTACATGAATGCACGTGTTTATGTTTCGTTTGTGTTTTGTTTTTTCTTAAAGATAAGCAAAAGTTTAAGTGTGGGGGTGTTGATAGATGTAGTTTATACTATATTTTGATAGGTGTTTTAGTGTGTTTATAGGTGTTTATTAGATGATTGTTGCATGTATAGGCTTAGAATTGTGTTAATGTGAGTGTTTATTTATATTGTAAGTATTTGTGTGGTTTGGAGCATGTTTTCAATCTTAATTATATGTTTCTTGAGGTGTTTGATGTGTTTATTAGTGTTAGAAATCAGAAAAGTGAAGAACAAGAGATTTTGATATGCATGGAGCTGCATGGGCAAGGCCATGATTATAACTCCCATGTCCCAATCGTGATAAAAGAGAATTACCAAAAGTCACGATGTCACTTTGTTGTCACGATGGTGACAGAGAGTAATTTTACATAGGCGCTACTTTTTCCATTTGCTTCAGGGTTCATGGGCATTTTTGGAACCCAACAACGGGGGGGAAAACCCTAGTTACACCCCCAAGACCCTAAGAGACTATTTAAGAACATGAAAACACTTCAAAAAGTGAGCCGCCATCTTACGAAAGTGGATCAAGCAAGGAAGATTGAGAAGAGCATCCAGAATTCTAGTTTTTCAGGTCAAGCTCTGAACATAGTTTTTCTTTCTTTCTATTTTGTTATTTTCATCATACTTGATGTATAAATTGAATTTGTAGATGTTTAATACATTCATGAAGTTTTAATTTCCAGATTAGGGTTTATTTCGAAGTTATTTTGTGACTTTGATCTTTATTGATTCAATACATATTCTGGTGTTGTGATAATTGTGCATTTCGTACTTTGACAATAAATCGAGAGAGTGAGTCAAAATTAATTTGATTAAATTATGCAATGAGATTTGATAGTTTAATAAGTCACGTGATTATCAAATCAACTATCATTTGAGGAGTCATCTTATGTGAGAACTTGATTATCGAATAGATAACATCAAATCTAACTGAAAATGTTAGGAAAATTGTGTGAATCGAGAGGTTGCAAAATTTGGATTTTTCGTATCCAGTTAGGGTTAATCAAGTAAGGTTAATTGGATAGGTCTTCAGAGAGAGTAATCAATCCCTTAGGAAATCTAGGATCAACACATAATTAGATCAATTAGAGTTGAGAGAAAAATAATAATGAAAGAATAAATCCTAAGCAATCATCATTGATCAACCTTACATTAAATTGACAACTCACTTATTATTTGTTATTTGCTTGATTTTATTTAATTGCTTTAATTTATGTTATTATTTTCACTCATATCATATTTTAGTACCTTAGGAAAAGTTAGGTTCAAATTAGTTTAGGTTCAAATTAGTTCTTACGCAATCCTACTGGGAACGATAACTTTCGATACTACAATATATGATCCATATACTTGAAGGTATTGAGAATTTTATTAGATATAAAACTTGTTCAACACTTCACTTTGTTGATTATGAGATTTTTTAATTTTTTTGTTCCAAATTTTGACAATGTGGTTTGACATGATGTTGATAGTATAGAACCCCATTGAATAAAGACTTATATCTATGAAAAAAAAGTTCTAGAAATTCTCTACATATTTGTTCCAGAAATGCTTTACCTAGTTATAGTATTGATCTATTTATCAATATTAAGATTATTCAAAATGAGCATAATTTAAATTTTAATATATTATTATCTCGTATTTTATTACTTTCTTGAATTTTATCTCATATTAATATTTTAATTTTAAGTTATCATTATAATTTATACACTTATACCGAATGTATAGATATTGAGATTAAAAGTATTATATATTCTGAGATGTTGGTATACGTTTGAGTTAAGCTAGTTTATACGATTTTCTTGTTTTGGTTTACGATCAAACCTATGATTGAGGAAGCTAGAAAATGTATACATTAGATTTCCAAAAAATGATATAGTACTTATTGGTACCTACCAACTTTGGATACCAATTGGTACTGATCAGTACCAAAAAGTTAGGTTGATAAGGTTAGTACCAACTGGTACCCAACAAATCAGGTTGACATTGGTGGTTAAAATGAAAATTTTTTAAAAATTGAGGGACTGAAATGTTTTTAAAAAATCTTATTTAGGGTTCCCTCATTATAGACTTTACAAGTCTTCACTCCTCAGGACCTCACTTAGCTTATCTCCTCCTCTTCTCTGTTGTCACGCCATTGCCTAGAGCTTTACCATGTATCATCCCTCTTATGTCGTTGTCTTATAATGCCAACACTCTCCTCTGCTTATGTCTTTTATGGCTCTCCTTTCCAGTTTTCTAGCCTGCTACGTCTGGTGCCTCTTCTCCCTAGCCTTCAGATTTGCCCCATTATCAGCCTGTAGTGCAACTCACGTTTCTCTAACCTCTAGATATGCCTCGTCCTGTCGCTACCTCATGCCCTATAATTGTTCTATCCTTGCTCGAATTTTAGAGTTTATAGACATACTCGTCTTTCCCTCTTCATTTATTCTTATTACTATGTAATAACTAATAACTAATAATTGTGTTTTGTGTTATGTGTGAACTATCTTGTGTAGTATTGTGTGTGTAATTGTGTAAATGATTGTATTGGGTGTCTTATATGTTGTTATATAAGTAGATTAATGTAAATGTGTAACTAAGATTTAGGAATTAATAATTATGTGTAATTATAAATAAAAATACCTTATGTTGTGTGTATTATTTCTTCCTAATTACAAATTATGCAATACACACACAAATTGTTGATTCTTAATTCTTTTTAGTCAATTAATATAAATACATTGAAATTGTTTATAAAATACTAGAATTGTGTATTGTGTGTGTAATTATTTATTGTGATATTCATTTTTTTGTGTAATCTTAAATGTAAATATAAAATGTTATGGTGTAACTTAATTGAATTTTTTCTCACTTAAGTTTATTTAGTTCTTTATTTTACTGTAGTACAATAATTTTTGGCATCCTTTTAATTATTGCTTTTATTTGAATATTTAGAGTATTTGGTTTATGTCATGATACTTTATAAAGGGAATTAATTTAATCTTAAATTTTTATAGAGTTTTAGAATTCTTTAAGATATTTTTAGTTTTGTATTTTTTTTACACTTCTTAAAAGTCAAAAGTTCTTCGGGTTGAGATCTGTTATAAAGTGGAAGAATTTTACATTAAAAGTTAGTTATCACATAATACTTTATTTAACTTAAATTAAGATATTTAGTGATGATTTTGTATTAATACTTATTATTTGTCAGTGTTCACTAACATATATACATTAATAGAGAGTTGTATGTTAGTTGTATGTACTCACAACCTTTGGTAGTACGTTGTATTTTATAGTGATGTCATATATGGCTATATGATTATGTTTGGGATGTGATAATTTGATTACTTACTTAATGACTTATTTTTATTTACTAGTTTACAATTAAGAGGTGCACGTGTTGTTTATTTACTTCATTATACTTATTCAACTACACTATAGATAAATAAAGGAAAGTTCAAGTACTCCTTATAATTCAGATGATTTAGGTTTAGGAATATTTGATGATCTAGCTTGGCTTATGCTAGATTAGTTCTTACAATGAAGAATCATACCATTTATTTATATTGCAACAAACATTTGAAAGGTGGGGGAATCACCAAGTTAAAGAAGCATTTGGTTAGGATCAAATGTGATGTGAAGTCTTGTAGGAAAGTAAGTCATGATGTGAAATGATAAATGAAAACTTTGCTTAAAGGGTTTCAGTATAAGAAAGGCAAAAGACAAAAACTGAACTATGAAATTGGTCGTGGAAGTTCTTTTTCTAGTGGTTAACATGGAAGTAGGGATGTTGAAAGTGGTAGTATTCCTATCCAAGAAGAAGGGAAATGTTGCACATAATATGATGAAAAGAAGAAAACAAATGTCTATATATTTTTGTACCATAAACAACTTCTAAAACTTATCCTTTAATCCTTAATTCCTTACAATCTAAAGAAGTGACACATAATGTGGACATGGCAATGGCTAGACAGTGGTATGATTCAAGTGTATCCTTTAATATCACCTAGACTTATTATTACTAGCCTATGGTGGATGTTATTGCCACTTACGGTCCACGATATAAAGCTCCTTCAGTTGATGACTATATATGTAAACTTCTGATTAGCACTGTTTATGAAATAAATAGTTATTTGGATGAAAGAAGGATGACAAGGGGAACTCATGGGTTTTCAATTATTTGTGATGGTTGGATAAATAGAAGACACAAGCCTACTATCAATTTTTTAGTTTATTCTACTAAGGAGCAATATTTTTAAAGTCTATTGATGCATCTGGGCCAAAAAACATAATTTAGTTGGGCAAAAAAACATTGGTAAGTTAATTATTGATAATGATTCTATTTACAAAGTAGCTAGAAAAAGATTACAAAGTAGGTATAATTCTTTTTGTTGCACTCCTTGTGTTGTACATTGTATTAACTTAATGTCAGAAAATAAATGAGATGTTAGATATTTTCCTATCATTGATGAAACCATGCAAAAATTTTAAAAAAATGACCAAGTTCATCTATTATCATGCATAAGTCATGAATTTGATGAGAAAGCATTTCACTAATGGTAGGAATTTATGATGTCATGTTATTATAAGATTTACGAATATGTCTGATCGCTTCAATTTTTTCTTTTGATGAAGAAGAAGATGAGGAAAATGTATACAAGTGATAAATGGGTTGTATATTGGTATGTATATAATGTTGGAATAGAGGTTTCTAGAATTATACTTGAAGGTTATAAATTTTGGTCCAAATGTTAATTTATAATCTAAGTTTATAAGCCTTTGGAAAGAGTGCTTCTTCTGGCTGATAGTGATGAGAGAGCAACAATAGGTTATTTTTATGAAGCAAACGGAGAGGATGAAGGAAGCAATCAAGGCCAATATGAGAAATAGGTCTTCTTTATATACACCTTATCTTGCAGTCATCATTGAGAGATAGGAAAGGCAACTTTACTCTTTTTGTTTATAGCTAGGGCAATTTTGAATCCTAATGGCAATTTTAGTCCAAGTTTTACAAAGAAATCTAAAGTCAATATGGGAATGTTATTAACTATTATAACAATTATTGCTCATGAGATGATGCAAGATCTCCTAAGCACACAAATGGAGGTTGATAAGAATGTTTCTGGTGATTTTGGGATGCCCATTTCTATTAATCAAAGAGACAAACTTAATCTAGGTTTATATTTTTCCATTTTTGTTATATGTTGGAAATTAATCGTGACTTTATGTTATTTATAATGTTACTTTTATTATCCTATAATTGCTTAGTGGGACCAATTTGAAAGTGACATTCTGAGTCAATATGTGAGTACAACAGGGTGTGAAAAAAATTAGAGCACATTTAAATTCATCCATTTCAAGAAAAGGAATATATTAGAACATAAAAGATTGAACAACTACGTATAAAAGCTTCGAGAAAGGTACGTTATTATCATTATTAAGTTAAATATAATTTCTTTCAAATTTTTAGTAATTTAACTTTATTTGTTTACTAGGAATCTTAATAGAACAAGCAGTTCTGTAGGTTCAATTTACCTTGACCATGTTGATCTTTCGGTGAATTGGGTTTATGATGAATCGAGTGTGATAGATAAAAATAACTTAAAAGATAATCTTGGAAGAGAAAGTATTAATATATCACTTGGTGGAATAAATTTGAATGATAGTGATGATAAGGCTCCTCTCAATGGTAAGGATTTTGTACCAAATGAGAATTGTGGTCAATACGTTTTAAGCAAATATTCAATTAAATGTAGTTTTAGGTTTTTCATTTCTTATCTTCTTTTAACTTTGCCTGTATTTGATGCATATGTCAAATTATATATATGCAATATAAATTTAAAAATTTTAACTATAAATATCTTTATTTCAGATTTTACTTCTAGTTGATTGTGTTCCTCAACATGAACTCTTATTGTAGTACTTATGGAATCATGAACCTTTATTATTCTTTCTATTTGATGTTTTTAATGTAATTATTCCATATTACATGATTAAATTGTAACATTTTAAGTACTTTCTAATATTTTTATATTTGAATGATGATTAAGTGATCTTTGTTATATTAATTGTGGTTGTTGTTTATATGTGAAATATGTGAAAATTAATAATAGTATAAATAATAGATTATTATTATTATTTGAAATGTTTATTGTTATAATTTTTGGAGACATGTTTAATCTAAAATTATGAATAATATAAAATAATATATTAAGGAATTATTTTGTAATTTTAAAAAGGGACCACTGAGGCACTCATTGATAACTCGTTAAGGCACCCATTGATTACCCACTCTAATAGTCACTAAAGTAGACTTTAAAGCTTAAAATGAGTCAAATGATATGTCATTTAATGAAATATAGTAAACAAATTCCAATGATTAGGATATTTAAATGAAGAAATTCCTAATGATACATTTGAATATGGTATAGAATAAGAGTTAATTAATATGAGCGAATGGTGCATGTGTGCTCAGATATTGATTTAGGGTGGTAATAAGATTGGAGTTGAAGATGAAGATATTGGTAGCTCGAAAGGAAGTTCAAATGTTGAGAATAAGAGGAAGCCTAAATATCCCCATTTTAGATATTATAGTTTAGAAGATGAGAGAGTTATTTTTATTCAAGGAATGATATTTAATTATTCCATTTTTATAATCATCATAAAGAGGAGCTTGAAAAGAAGTTCATATGATGAGAATAAGAAGGAGCCTAAATATCATCATTTTAGATATTCTAGTTTAGATGATAAGAGAATTATTTTGACGTAGGGAACGGTTTTTAATTATTCCATTTTTATACTCATCTTGGAGAGAGGAGATCCTAAGGATTATGTATGTGGGTAATATACAAAGGAGGCATATATAAGGTGTTATTGGAAGAGCATAATCAAATATCTAGTGAAATTTTTTGGCTAATACTTGAGGAAGATCATGGATAAAATATCAATCCTCTCTCATATAACAAAAGAGTTGGAATGCCCAAAAAAGATAACAAAAGAAGTTGGTGAGGGTAAGAAAGGTATTATTCAACATGGACTGGAGGATATATCATATGTAAGAAATGTAGGAAAGTTAGACATAATTCTAGAACCATACAAGATGTCAATCCCTAGGTCACGTGCCATAAGCCAAATGACGGTAAGCTTTCTCATAGTTTTAATGTTAAAAAATTATAATTTTATGTAAAATTGACATCTTATTTATTTCATCTAGGGTCAAGTGCATATGTCTTCTCAAGAAAGCATTGTACTAAACACATCAAAGAGCAAGGGAAAAGAACATGTTTTAAAAAATGGAACAAAGGGGAAGGCAACCAAAATCAAGTTAGAAGATCTAACACTTTAAGTAGGTTAAGGGTAGAAGAGGGAGTTGGACTAGTAAAAAGAAGAAGTAAAAAATGTTTATAGCTTATTATTTTGTGTATTTATGAATAGGTCATGTAGGCTTTTCAGATAACCTATATATATATTTTTATCTTTTCATAAGGCCATACGTATGGATGACTCAGTTTTATATGTTTTGATTATGTGTTGGACTAACTCATATGTATGTATTTATAACCCCTTATATATAGGGATGATCTGCTGGACCCGTTTTCGGAGCCCAACAACCGGACTCATAAACCCTGTGCTTATTACCCTGCAGGGTTATTTGCCAATATTCCACCAGGTTGGTGTGCCCACACCAGTCAATCACCTGAATTACAACTAACCTACTTCAAAGAAATTGTAGCTTTAAGTCTCTAGTTTGTTTTGTATCAAAAATCACCCCAATCGGAGTTCTACAGCTCAAGATATACTTAAAAAGCTAAAGCATGTTCATACTCCAATCATGCTCTCCCAACCGACCTCTCACTTGCGCTAATGCAAACTTTCTCAAAAAAACTCCAAAAGACACAAATTTTTATGGAGAGACAGAAAAAGAGGTTAGGAATCTGTTGCTTTGAGAATCACTTCATTTGAAGGTCGGATGAGAAAGTTATACCCGAAAGAATCGAACAGGTTTATACCATCAATCAATTTGTACCTATCTTGGCGCAATTGCCATAACTCCCATTACAAATGTAGGATTACTTTTTTTTAGACGGTTTGAAAGAATACTTCTAGATCTACAACTTTCATGAAGAACATGAAGCGAGATTCGGTCTCTAAAAGGATCAAAAATGGAATAGGAGATATTAAGACGATATAGAAGGTCAAACTAAGACGAAGCAAATTGAGACGAAGCAAAACTTGTTGGATCGGAAAAAGAAAGCATGCTTAGTTTGGAGAAACGATAGATTTCAAAAATTTTTAAGAAATCATTTTGCAGCGGAAGCAACATATCCAAATCAACATGCTAATCCATACATGATATGGTATAAGGATAATAAAACATAAACAAGATCAGGAGTATTAC